>CAKNWT010331459.1:0-10937 GCA_932066315.1 Andricus coriarius | reverse complement strand
AGATGTACGAACAACGCTGCTCAAAGAAAGGCGTAGAGCAGGAAGTCGGGAGAACCTGCTTATCGATAGACGTGTCTGCATGCCGGAAGACCCTGAGTTCGTCGACAGAAGCGCTATATGACACCTTAGCTCTGGAGAAACCTATACATACCTGGGCGTCCCACAGAGCCGTATTCAGGACGTGATATCTATAAAGGATACACTCCGAAGCAAATACAAATGTCTCATCCGACGGATTTAGACTTCCGAACTGTCGGCGAGGAACAGAGTCTCTGCAACGAACATGCTTGCCATCCAGTTAGTACTCTATTCATTTGGAGTGGTTCCATGGACAAAGGACGAGCTCAGACTCCTCGATATCGAGTCACGAAAGGTTATGCACATAAAAAAACAATGCACCTTAAGGCTTCTGTTCCGCGACTTTACATCTCACGCCGTCAACGTGCTCGCGTAATACTGAATCTTGAATGTCTTTATAACAGGATTATCCTGGGTACAGCACATATAGTTGCGAATAGATGAAACCCTCGTCTTAAAATGGTCAGGAAGCACGAAAAAGTGGACAAAGAAGCGTTTCTGTACAAAGCAGCAGAGGAGGCTGCTGTAACACTCGGCCTTGACTTCATTATCAGGGGTGAACAAAATGCATCAAATCTTATTCATCTCGAGTACTCACTTCTGAAGGTCCGGATTAAGAAAGCACAGAAAAGAATCTTCCACGAACAGCGGGTGACACACAGGACAACAGCTGGTGAGATCCCGCGGTTGTCCTTATGACAAACTTTTAGACATATATATAATGCAGGCAAGTATAAACATTTTTTTATATATAATCCAAGCAATTGGAGACTAATATTTGTCTTCTTTACTGCTCACGCCCAAATATTCCTTTATTGTTTTTATGGCGATAAAATTACGGGAAAGGTAATTTTGTGAAAATCATTCATAGAGCATGGATGTTGCAGAAGAAGTTTACCAGTAAATTTGATCAAAACAACAATTAAAATACAAACAGATGCCTTACTGCAATAATGATACGTGCTAAGAAACTCATAAAGTTGACTGTTTTATCACTTATCATCTCTGATTTTCCTTTTAGTAAAAAGTTGAACAAAGAATAAATTCTGAAAATAAAACGTAACAGCTATTTTTGATTTTAAGATAACTAGATCGGATTATTCTGTTTACAATGTATTGATAACCTCTTAATAGTAGAGTTATATCACAGACATTGATGCGCACTAGAGTTGTACCATAAATAATTATGCGCAGTAGAACTCCCTTGTAGATAAGTCTGCGCAATGGAGGTATATTGCACACAATAATGCGCAGTATAGTAGTATCGCACACAATATTGCGCAGTAAAGTTCTATCGTAGATAAGTGTACACAGTAAAGTTTTACAGCAATCAGAGCTGCGCCATCTCTCACCTATTAAGTGGCACTTTTATGGCGTCTTACATCCCTGGAAAATACAAAAATATTAACTGATATAATAACAATGCAATATTTGAGGTATGTAACACAAGATGTGTCTTCATAGTGCAAGCTGGGAACACATTGAAATTTTGGAACCGAAACTTTGGTACCAATAGCCCGTTTTCCTGCTTTTTGAAATAAACCATGAAAGAGGAACAAATTGATGGGAAATTACCGAATACAAGAGCTGAAGTGTGTCGCCAAAAAGCACACGCTATCCTAACGTTTAAGACACGTACATAATATTTGCAATAACTTATTAGATATTATTAAAGTTTGAATTTAACCGTGCAAAAGTATTTGAAAAGTACAAATGTTTCTCAATTCATATAAGGTTTTCTATGAATTTTCTCATTAAAAGTGACTATGTGTAGGTTTAATTTTCAAATTCATGAGATAAAACAACTTCAAGTAATAAACAGCCAATCAGGATTTCAAAGGTAATGATTGCGAGATTTTCGAGATATATCGTTACACAACTTGTTATAAACATAAAAGCGGGTCAGGATTTTTTTTTACACCCTGAACTAATGCTAATACTTGTAATTATGATACTAATTGTATATATCGCTAAGAGAAGGACTGAAAGAGAAGATAATACATTTATATATAATAATTATTATTACACTACTTTCGACCTTTTGAAAAAATACAGCACGTGAGAAGTTTTAAAACAAAATTAAAGATTTTCTCAAATTTTCATCCTCAACTCCAACTTTTAGCACGACCTAGGGAAATTTTTTCAAAAACCTCAAAATCATACGACGTCGACACTGAAATCTTATTGTTATTTCAAACCAAGAAAACTTCAAAAATCTTAACGGGTACGCGACATCTGATTAAAAATGTTCAATCGCATATGAGCTCAGTTACTCGGGCTCGATGTCGTATAATTTTGAGGTTTTTGAAAAAATTTCCCTAGGTCGTGCTAAAAGTTGAAGTTGAGGTAGAAAATTTGAGAAAATCTTGAATTTTCTTTCCAAACTTCTCACGTGCTGCATTATTTTCAGAATGTCGAAACAGTAATTGTGGAGTACTGCTAGACGTGGAATTTCATAAGATTTCCAACTGTTTCTAAGAAAATGCCCTATCACTTTTTTTCACTGAAATATCGTGGTTCGAAGTCAGCAGTGATTTTTAATAGCGCTCACAAGAGTCGCGCGCACAATTTCCGACGGTAGTGTATGTAATATGTATATAAAACGCAAAAAATCAATGATATTTAATAAAAATTTCACAATATTTAAATAATTTTAAGCATTAGTTTAGTTAATCCATATAATTTCTAACCAATCGCACACTAATTATGACTATAATGTAACTAACAAAGAATAAGTAAAATAAACCTGTACGTAAAAAAAAAATTAACTCTGATTCTGTTACCTGTCAGTTGCCGTCTTTTTCTGGTATATATTTTAACGTAGAAATCAAATTCTTTTATGATCAAGTGACATAATTCATTAAGTTGAGCAGTTACGATACGTATGAGTAAAAGACGAGTGCAAGCTATTCCATGGAAATTTCCTCGATACAAACTATAAATTGAAGATAATTATGCAAATTGCCGGTGTCATAAATAATAAATAAGGGTAAAATGTTTCTCTGGTACAATTTCTCGGATACTATGCGGAAATGTACGAAAACGTGCATAGGACATTTTATTATGCACCCTTATCTTATGATTATCGATTTTGTTGCAAGAGATATTTAGAATTATTCATAAGCAGGAAGCGACAGTAAGGAAATGCCATGAGTTATTTTAAGATTTGCGATGGATGACTAGAATTATTCAAAAATATGTCGCAACAGACTGAAAATGAAGAATTTCATACTAAGAAAGCACCTTACAGTCCTATGAGAATCGTTATGGTGTGTTGATGATAACAGCATATTACAAAGAGAGTAAAAATATTTCTTTTTCATTCTATATGTTTATATTTTCTTTCTCAGCTTTATTATATACATGCTGCATGGTGTAAGTTGTAACTTAGAAACCTATACTTAAATTGGGTAATTTTTATCTTAATTCTCGTTGGAATTTCCGTATCACTTTTTTGGAACTGAACTGCGCTGACTTTAAGTAGTCCATTGAGCCAGCTGAAGCCCTTCGATCAAAGAAAAAGTAAACAGTATGTTTATAACAATAGTAACATCTGTATCAAATGCATTTTTGTTCTCCAAATCTTAATCAATGAGAAATTACTTTTGAAACATCAAAGAGTCAACCACTCATTTCTCTGATCATAAATTGTTATCAATTCGATTAGTTTTCACTTATTCATATATAAGGATTGCTGCTTATGAACATTTATTTATAGGAACTGATTATACAAAGAAATCCCTAAATGTATACCGGCCAAGTGTCATACATAGTTTTTCAATATACTGGAATGTGGAGGCCATTAACTTGGAACTCAAAATGGAGAATTTGGATTTACCGTCTCTACTCTATCTTTATGATGACTATTTATTCTATTTTTACATTTTCTATTCTGATATATCTTCTGCGAGATAATGGAGACATGGTCAACAATATGGAAACATTATTTCAATTTGTTTCTGCTTTTGCCATTTGGATCAAAATAATCACCATCATGGTAAAACGTAAAACTATCATCGATTCAAAAGATATGCTTGTGAATAAACTCTGCCATCCTCGAGATTTGTATGAGTTAGAAATATTCAAGAAATGCTCAAAATTCTGCAGGTATATAGACTTTTTTTATTTAAAATTTATATATCAGTAAGCTAAGAAAATGTGGTTATGAATCTCATTTCACGTATCCAATCGACTTGAAACTTTATACGCATACGTACTTCCGATGACAATTCAAAATTCTATGAAATTTTTCTTGAAAAATAATTAAGAAAACCAGTTTGAAGCATCCCATTCGCTTGTCAGGTCCGTATGTTTAGACTCGACCGTATTTTTTTAGATTTAAAGAAAAATATTAAAGGTAGATTCTACATCCAAAAACTATTATTATACTATATTCCAAACATTGTGAAATTAAAATTTTAGGAAATAGTCAGAAGAGGGTAACTGGTATAACTGCAATGAAAATATCAATAACTTCCAGTAAAATCATCTCTGCTTTCTGGAAGAATTTCACTGTCAATCAGTAATACTTCACTGATACTCAGTGACATTTCACTGTTAAATAGTTAAATTTTTACTAAAAGGAAATCATTGACTCTCTTCTGGCTATCCCATCCACTGAAATATCACTGATGCAGAGTCTTTTTTTGATAGGACTTACAATTTCAGCAATTTATTAATATTTTTTCTTTAACATTTAAACATTTTTCATTTCCCTTTCTTGCATTTGTCATTTTTCTTTTATTTTACTAGTGTCAATTTACCTTCAAATTTGTTTCAGAATAAAAGGAAAAGTTAAAAGAGGTATTTGGAGCCCTTAAAGCTTTGATTTTGTTTAAGACGAAATTTAAGGGACAGATTTAAATTTAGAAAAAATACGAAAACGTTTTAATAATTTATTGCATATTGCTTCCTCATTGCGGGAGGTTTTAAATTACCCAAATCTTTAAATACAAATTTTTGACATATTTCAATATAATTTGACCCCAGGAGTTTGTAAATACAATTTTCAAAATATAATTGTGTGTGTGCAAATTTTTTCTCTAACTGAAATCCAGGTCTGATAAAATTTTGAGCTAGATCGACCATTGAGCAGTAGTTTCTTTGCATTAAGAGATTTAAAAACAATTACCTTTCTTATATGAGAAAAACTTTTTTGATATTAAAAATTCAACAATACGATATGTATTGTATTTATTCGCATCCTGTAGACGCATTGATCGACCTATTTTTTAACGTTTTATAGCCCATCAATACCGATTTATGAAGTTTTTAAAACATTGGTGTATTCTGCTTATATAAAAAAAAACTTTGTTCATATTAGGAATACAATGGTACTGTATCTGACATGATTGTTCGCGTCTGAGAGACACTTCGAATGACCTACTGGAAAACCTTTTATGACCTCTTATCATCAAGCAATGTCGATTCATACATTCAAAAAATCTATTTTTTATCTTTTTTATTTGCGGAAAACTTTTTTAATATTGGAAATACAAGAGCAACCTATATGATATATATTTTCGCGGCTTCGAGACGCATCTATTGCCAAATCGAAGAACCTTTTATGAACTACCATTACCTACCAATATCATTTTTAAATTTAAAAAAAAAATTATTTTCCTTGTTTGTGAGAGGATTTATTTTTGATATTGTAAATATAACAGTACTGTATCTGATATAACTCTTCACATCTTTGAGATGCGTGGATTGATTTCTCGACGAACTTTCGATAACCATTCTTGATCAATCCATCGTGACTTAGAAATTTAAAGAAACTTACGTTTTTTGTATGAAGAAACTTTGGTTTTAATCTAAAATATATCACTACCGAAAGTTAAGAAATTGTTCATTTTAACAAAAAGCTTCGATTGACATTTTGTTGGGCTCTCGCATCATCTCAAAATAAGATTTTTGGTAAGGCAGAAAAATAAGCTTGAAAAATATTGAAAGTATCCGTTTTTTTCTTTTGTTAGGGAAAAACCTCCCTCTATAAGGAAGAAAGTTCTATTTGATATCTATGAGGAAGCAAAGCGCTCATAAAATAAGCACAAATAAATGCACCCCTAGCGAATACATCTATAGTAATTTGCGCAATATACTTGTAATTATTGTAAAATATTGTTATAGGTCGAATACAATTATCCTCCAGTTTCTGACTAACACTTGCGCATTGATGATATTGATGACTCCACTGTCGAAGAGAAGTAACTTTCCACTTCCGTTCAAAGTTTGGATTCCTTGCAGCTTAGAGTCCAGATTTGTATATTTATTGACGTATTTTCACCAACTAGTAGCTGCCATCACTGCAGCTCTTATAACAGCTTCAGTTGAAAGTTTAGCGACGGTTTTAATGCAACAAATTTGCGCAGAACTAGAAATCATAGTTCATCGCCTGCATTTACTTCCTCGATTACAGAAAAAAAATGATTCTGAATCCATAATCTTTCAATGTGAGTCAAGGCTCGTAAAAGATTGCGTTGATCAGCATATTGACACATACATGTAAGCCTTATATTTATGTATCACTATACAGTATTGTCGTGAATATAATTGAAATCAAATTTGGCAAAGTCGAATATACAACTTGTTCAGAAGAATTCACTCAAAGAATCTGTGATGGGGAAACCCAATAACCAAGAAACCCTAATTCGCTACAAAAAATTTATTTTTCAGGCTTGGAGAAAAACTGAATGAGTCATTTGGTCCTATAATTTTTGTACAATTTTTTGCATCACTGGTAGGTTTGTGTGCGGTCATCTACACATTGTCAAAATTGAGTATGAATGATCCGAGTAGCTTGAGACTAATAGTCATTTTACTCACTGCTCTCGCGCAAATCTTTATTTACTGTTTTTATGGCGAAAAATTGATGGAACAGGTGATTTTAAACATTTTTTAATAATATTTCGACCCACATCTTTCAATGATTAAAAATAAGAAATACTAAACGATAGTATTGCTCTATTTTAAATAGAGCATGTCTATTGCAGAAGAAGTTTACCAGATAGATTGGGTCGAAACAACAACTAAAACAAAAAAAAACCTTACTTCAATAATGCTACGCGCTGGAAAACCCATTAAGTTGACTGGTTTATCAATTATCATTATGACAATAGACACATTTGTCAAAGTTTATATATTTGGTTTTTGTTTCATTGCACAATTTAATAAGGAACAAAAATTCTGAAAGAAGAACATAATAGAATTTTTTGATTTTCAGATAGTGAAATCGGCCTATTCTGCTTACAATTTATTGAAATCTACTTGAGGGGTCACATACGTAAATCTCCCAAAAAAGAAAGGCGAAATTTATGAGTGGATTGAAAGTGACCTAATAAACGGAATAATGCTCAATTGGAAGAAATATGTATTCGCGTTATGCACAATAATTACCAAAAAAGTTTTAAATTGTTAAAATGGCGGACATTTTTCTTAGAGAACGTAAAGAGTTATTTTAAAAATGGTTAGTTTCTTGTTTACAAAAACGGATTTTTTTTTAGAAATTTGGTCGTGAGTTAAGGCTATAACCACACTCTTTATGTAATCTCTGTAAATTCACAGCAATTTGAACAATTGACTCGTTAGTTATTACTAAAGAAAAACGAAATCCGATAAAAACTGTTTAAAGTTTTGAATCCTTCCAATGTCATCACTTAGCTTGAACTAATCTCGCATCAAAACCTTTGTCACGTTTGTTTGCGAAATTTGCGAGCCAATTTTACCGAGAATTTTTCGTATACTTGATGAAATTTAAATTGTACCTGTGACGTTTTACGTCACAGGTAGCCCCACCCCTGCCCAAAAATTGAGTGAACGTACGTAAACTTACCACTACTCAACATTTTTTTTGCAATATAGGCTTTTTAATGCAAAGTGGCATATGCCATGATTTCAACATGGCCGGCCATTATGCCGGCCATAACAATAGAAAGTGATTTAGGCATGTGTGTAAAAATTCAGAATAGCGATAAAAAATCCCGAATAAATGCATGAAGTAGCTTTTCTGGCTACTGATTCGAATTCCAAGATCAAACTTTTAAAGTCCAAGATGGCAGATCCAATATTGCTCAGAGATAATTTCAACAATAAGAAAAAAAATAGTGAATTCGTGAAATCCTATGCAATTCACCTTAAAACGTGGCCGTCGCGGGACAACCGACTTCACGTTAACAGCTCCTTCGATCTTCACTTGTTTCCTTTGCTACATTCATTTGTTTCTACATTCAGTTGTTTTTCCTTTATCAGCTACAAATGAAAATGCATACGTTTGGTACGGTAGCATTCAGTTGCATTCAGTTGGTTGCATTAGAGTCGTTTTCACGACTTCCCGCCAGAAAAGCAGTTTACGACATTGGAGTCGTTTCCAAGACTACTTTTGCTGGAAATACTTATCGTCTGTTTAAATCAGTTGTTTTCACGTCTATTATTTGGAGAAATCGGTGACTATCACTGAATATCATGGAATCTGAAGGAGCCGGAATTCATGGGGACAGATGTATTAATCCATTCAATATCTCTGCTCATAAGGGTAAGGATCTCCGACCAGTTACAATAAACTTGCAAAAATTCCTTCCAGTATATAAACCTGGCATGAAAGTATGCTGTAGTTGCAGGAAACGCAAATTTGAGACAATTGATGTGAGTTCGTAACCTGAAGTATTAAACTCCAGTATTGATTCTTAATCAGAACAATCATATGCGAATGATATTGAAGATTTTTTTTAAATTGCTAATTTCCCGTTGAAACCAACTAACATAACCTAAAATGTTAGCAATTTGAAGTCTATCTTAAAGTTTTATGATTTTATATCAAAATTCTTTTCAAAAAAATACTAATTGCTAACGAAAAACACTTACATAAATCATGTATACATAATACTTTCAATAATTTATTATGTAATTCGAATCTGAAATTAAATTGGTATTCAAAGACGAAATTTAACACTTATTAAATTTTGAATGGATTTAGAGAGTAAAATGTAATAAACAACTCTGCTATAATCAGGGGTACCCCTAACTTTTATAGGGTGCGGGGACCTAAATGGTCCAGCAAGGGTACACGTCCGTACCCTTAAAAACATTTATTAATTTGGTAGGTTTCCACGAAACGTAGTTTGAAAATGTTATTAATTTGATGATTTTATTGGGTTTATAACTTAATTCGTGCGGTTTTTTTCAAACTTATAATGTTATATAATAATTGTTACACCATAGTATTATTCGAAGTATTGCCCATCTGAAGCTATGACTTTGCCCATCTTTCTGGCAATTTGTGGATTCCATCCCAAAAGAACTGCGCCGGCTTGGCGGCCAAAAATGAATCAAGCCAATTTTTGATTCCCTTTTCTGATGTGAACCGTATTCCAGTGAGGGCGTTCTGCTTCGACCGGAAGAAATGGTAGTCCGAAGGGGCAAGGTCTGGGCGGCTATAAGGCGGGTGGGGTAAAATTTCCCATCCACTGTTTTCCAAATATTTCTTAACCGGAATAGCAACATGGGGCCGAGCGTTGTCATGATGGAAAATTATTGCCTCGTGTCTGGTCGCATATTCTGGGCGATTTTCGGCTATTGCTCACTTTAAACGGATTAATTGTATTCGATAGCGTTATCCATTGATGGTTTACCCGGTTTTAGCAGCTCATAGTAAAGCACACCCTTCTGATCCCACCAAATACAGAGCATTACCTTCGCACCATGGATATTCCACTTTGCCGTTGATTTGGCTAGTTGGCCGGGTTGCAAATATGATTTTTTGCGCTTGGGGTTGTCGTAACGGATCCATTTTTCATCACCAGTAACAATCCGATGCAAAAAGGACTTCTTCTTGTGGCGTTCCAGCAGCATTTCGGACATGCGAAACCGTCTTTCAACGTCTCTCGGCTTCAGTTCATGTGGACCCCAATTTCCTTGCTTTTCAATGTATCCGGCTGCTTTTAAACGTTTGGAATGGCTGCTTGAGTGACTCCCAAAGATTCTGCGAAATCTTCTTGTGGTTGGCAACAATCTTCATCGAGTAATGCTTCCAGTTCTTCATCTTCAAACTTTTTCGGCTTCCCAGGACGTTCTTCATCTTCAAAGCTAAAATCACCACTTTTAAATCGAACAAACCACTTTTGGCACGTTCGCTCAGCTAGAGAATGTTCACCATACACTTCCACCAAAATTTGATGACTTTCGGCAGCAGTTTTCTTCATATGAAAATAATAAAGGAGAACTCCACGCAAAAACACTTTTTCAGGGACAAAGTTCGACATATTTAAGTGAACAAAAATTATAGCTGTTTACGCTTCAAATGAATGATATATACTGAAAAAGATGCACAACGGCAGTAGCTTTCCAACGCATGTCAGATGTTTGGAACGATGGAATAATAATTAAGTTACGCCATCTCTTAGCAAACCGCACGAATTAAGTTATATACCCAATATTAATTTAGTAGATTTTCATGAATGTTGGTATGAGGGGGGGTTTCGGTATACAGAACACAAATTTAGGGTACAAATTAATCAACTGCCTGTGAATTTGATCTCGAGTGATCCTACTTCGTTTGTATTTATAATTATATGGTGCTCACTTCAAGAGCATTTTGCTTTCCGTTAGCAAATGTTTTTTTTTTTTTAATAATAGACAATGTGAAGTTTGTATTTTGATAAATTAAAAAATAGAAATTTACAAAAAATATATCATCACAATATAATACGAATAACTTTTAAGATACAATGAAAAATCATACAAATCAAAATTTGTATATGAAATGGTAATTTTTCGACGTGGAAAAAGAAAGGGAAAAATTCTGAGAAATTCTTTACCAAAATTGTTTTAATTATTTGATTGGAAAATTTATGATAAAAAAGTAT
>CAKNWT010331456.1:0-12212 GCA_932066315.1 Andricus coriarius | reverse complement strand
ATGCTATACTGTTTTATTCAGAAATTGTCAAAAAATGATTTCGACAATCATATATGAAAATAGTATATTATTTAATCAACTGCGGCTTTATATGATAGAATGCATCAAAGTCATAATCTTTTTAATAAATTCAAATCTGACTCTGTGCTGTTTATACATATTCCGAAAATTCGAAATTTTACGATATCTTCCAAGCAAATAGTTTTTTGAAAACCAACAAACTTTTGGACGTAAATATATTTCTGTAAAGTTTCATCAAAGTATAGCTATCGTATCAACAAAGTATAGCCATATAATCTAGATGTTAATTTAAAAAATTCTGGATTATGAAACTTAATATCAAGATTTTGCAGCCTAATATCTATAGATTTATCTTACATAGAAAAACCTAAGCATTCCGTTTTATTTCAAGTCATTTTTCTACAAGCTGATTTTAAACTCCAGTTATGTTCGGCCTCTTGATCCATTTAAAAGCTCAAAAACTTTTGAATTACATTCAATATTCGTATTGCTCAATATGAATTAATTATGGATCAATTTTGTTTTACTTTTTTTTAGGGCGTTTCTTTGTTTAAAATAAAACTTTATTTTTCCGGTTTCCCTTTAATTATACTTGAGATTGCATTTCAGATTCCAAAAAATTCTAAGAGATTTAGAAAATTTCCCGGAATGCAAAATAACTTTGTATTATTTCCAAAATTTTCAAGACATTTCAAAGAATTTCACACTCGAAACAAATTTTGAAAATCGAAAACGGATCTCGCTTGAAAAGTTGCACATAAAGACACTGAATGTGTTTAATTAGTTTGGTCGCATTGATCCCGTGTCATTTTAACATTGTAAAAAATAATTTTTTTTCTCAACTTTGTTCAAACAATCAGAAGGCAATGTTTTGAAATTGGAGACAGACTACGTCGCGTCTACAAGTTCATAATTTTCCCTTCTTATTGTATTTTTATTTTTCTTAACATTGTTTAAACAGTCAGAAGGCAATTTTTCTTTAATTAGAGACAAGCTATGTCACGTTTAAAATTTTTCAAGGTGACCTACTTATTGTACCACTAAAGTTAAGAATGTTACACCATAGCATTATTTTATCACACTTTTCTATTGTTCACATTTTCCATTTTTATAACCTTTTTTAAATACTATATACAGCCCTAAATAATTTGTTTCACCAAGTCCTTAGATTTCTTTTATTGAATCAGGAAATATCTCGATTACTCGAATTATTAATTTCCTACCAATTTTTGAGTGGCTCACTTTTCGCAAATAGAATTTGTGAACTTTCGCGAGCAAATAGTTAAATTTTAGCATTTATTTCAGAGAGAAAAGAAGCTCAAATACTAAAATATAGTTGTTTAACCACTCAAGTTGATACTTATTCCCTCGTAGCTGACTAGGAAAGTAGATTTCAAATTTTTTTTAATAATCCCTGGCATGATATAAAACTTTTTACTCTCATGAGATTTTCTGATAAAGCCAGCCCTTATTCATTCACAGCCATATTAAAAAATAAAATTTTTTAATCTTTGCTCCCCTACAGTGCAAAATTTTCAAGTAATCAAAAAATGTGCTTTTGCAATGATATGCGGTTTTTAAAAATATTTAACTCACTGCCTATTGTGCAATACAACAAAAAAAGAAAAAACCTTTGAATTGTACAAACAGATTGGAGCTGCCACATTATTAATATTTTTTTTTAATTTGGAGTTCGAATTTAAAAACAGCAGCTTGAAATACCACTGGAAAGTCATTCATATCGGACCATTATCGTTCTGGTATTTATGTATTGAAATAATGTAATTGATTCTTAAATCAAAAGTTTGTGTCCCATAGCCTTAAGGTAAGATAAAATATTAAGTTTTTGAATATTGTTGATCAGTAAGATATAAGTAATACGCCGAAGTTACTGGAAATTGCCGAAAATTACAGGCAATTTTTTTATTGAACTTTTGAGCCACTGTTCGTATAAGTTTGTGTAATCATATCAATATGTACCCACAGTTTGATAAAAGATTCCTGAAAAAGAGACTCTTGTTGATCCAAGATTATCTCTGTCGAGGTTTCAAAGATTAAAAATTTGTTAAAGTGATTTAGACTCTTAAAATAGTACAAAAAACGGAAATGATAGAAAATTAATAATTTTTAACATTTTTAATTTAATTATATAATATATGAGTTTATATATTTTACGATCAGGGGCAATTTTGATAATATTTTGTTTTTAAAATAACGATAACATGCCTTCCTATCGGGATTTTCTCACTGATGTTCACTTTTTTCCCTTCACTGGGAAATGGAGAAAAATTTAAATTTGAAAGATTGCCTATAATAATCTTCAAACTCATTCCTTCACTTATTTAAGATTGCAGCTCTTATGAATGATTCAACTTTAAAGGTTTAAAATATTTAAAATTGTTCAATTTTTTCCGTTAAAAATGACAGTGCTTGTTTTTATGTACAGACGAAATATTATTTTTTAATAATAAAATCTGTTTGATCACTTTAAATCTCATTTTTCACTGCATTATATAATATCTTTTAAACAAAAGTAGTGTAATTCTTGAGGCCCTAAAATTTAAGTTATTTAGCTTCAAAAGTTTAAATTCCTAAATATTTGTTTTCAAGTTCCTTAATTTTCAAATGCTCAATCAGAAACGTTTCTAATTTGTTAATGTTTAGTTTTTAATGTTAGTTTTGTTAATCAGATAAATTCAATTGAAAATGTACAGTCCGAAACATTTCTTTGAAATGAAGAAACTTTTACGAGCATTAAATTTGAATTTAATCAGTTTCAGATTTTTCTAGTTTTTAAATTACACTAGGTCCAAAAAAAAGAATCCGGTAGTTTATGTCTTCGACGATATAAAACTCTTTTGATATCAACTAGTAAAATTAAAAACCGACATGATTAAGTTTCTTTACATTTTTAGGTATTATAATCTCCAGCAACATTAGAGAACTACCCTAAAATTATAAGATTTTAAAAGTCAATACACGACAAATAATTATTTCATTAAAAAAAATTTATAGATTTGGTTTCGCTTAATTCTTATTTCTTACAATGACGAAGACCCTGAAGAATTTTGTAAAAAATATTTTTGCATTTAAATGCGTATTTAATGTTTATTTCAGAAGAAAACGATCCAAGTTTATAAATAATATACTAATGTATAGCAATAATAAAACATGCGGAAACATTAAAAAAGGCAATGCTATTTATTGTTTTATATATTCTTTCAAAAATGTGACTAACTCATTCATATGCATTTTAGCATTAAGCAAAGAAGTTTCTCTTGAATCAAATAAGAAATATACATTTGTTTGAAATTGTTATCCTAGTAATTTAATAGAATTTTATTAATAAAATAAATTATTACAAATATTTTTGGTCAAAAGGTGATTCTGTTTAATTGAAAATTCTACTATCATATTTTTGGTACGGATTTCATCTCTTGTGGTCAAAAAAATTCGCTGTTTGGTTAAAAATTTAAGTATTTGGTTGACAATTTGACTTTTTTAGCTAAAAATTCAACTATTTGGTTGCAAATTTTGTAACTTGAAAATACTGATTTTCCTCCAGAGCCGAGATATCGGCTAAATAAAAAAAAATAATAAAAAAGCCATAAAATTAAAAGTAAACTTCTTTAGATACTCAGATTCATCCTTATTCAAGGAAAATTATTTTTACAAAGTTTCTTCCATAGTTGAAATTTTCTATGAAGAATGAGGACAATATACAAACGAAAAAAAAATGAAAATCGAAAACAGAAATATAAGATAAAAAAAAATTATACGTTTCCTTAACTTTGTTCAAACAATTAGATGGCAATTTTTTTTAACTTGGAGACAGGCCACTTCACGTTTACATTTCCACTGTATGACCTTCTTATTTTGTCAGTAGAGTCAGGTATGTCATACTATTGCGTCGTTTTATTCAAATTTTTAATTTGTTACCTTTTCCATCTTAATAAACTTTTTCTAATTATTATATTTAGTCCTTAGTAAATTCATTTGTTCCTATTAAGGACTTAGTTGCTTTCCACTATTGGATTAGGTAATATCTCAACTAATCGAATTATTAATTATCTACTAATCTTTGGTCGCTTACTTTTCGCTAGTCGAATATCTAAAATTTAACTTGCGATTGTTAAAATTTCACAAATTTTGATTTAGAGAGACCTCGAAGTATCTTTTGCATAAAAAAGCCATAAAATTGAAACAACCTTTCTCAGGCACTCAAGTTCATAATTATTGAAGCTGATGTTTATTCGACGCAAACCATTTTTACAAAGTTTGCTGAATAATTGCAATTTTCTATGAAAAATATGGAAAATACGAAACGAAACAAAATTTTGAAAATCAAAAAACCAATAATGGGGAAAAGCGGTAGTAAATATATAAATAATTAATTTTGAGTCTATTGATTCATTGTAATTTAAAGATTGTAAAAAATTCTTATTTTTCCTCACTTTGTTTAAATAATCAGAAGACGATGTTTATAAATTGGGGCAATCTACATCAGCTTTATAATTTCATAGTGTCAACTTTTCATTATTTTAATAGAATCAAAAATTTTATACTGTTGCGTTATTTTATCAAACATTTCCATGTTTTCACTTTTTTTATTTTTAGAACATTTTTGCTTCCTCATAGATGAGGCTTTGCAGTGATAACATTTCCGATTTTTTTTTTATTAATTTAATTGAACTTTCCTCAATTTAAAAATGTTTAATACAATGTTTCAAGAAATTGCTCGGATGTGTGTATGTGTGTGGATGACACACTTAATTGCGAACATGATAACTTGAAAAAGGTTGCAGATAAATTGATGAAATTTTGAGGGCTTTTTTTACCGCTAATATCTTGAAACTGACCCAAAGATTTCCAAAAATATTTATTGCATTTTTTTAGCCAATTATACAATTTTAAAAATCGGTTTTTTATAATAAAACTTTTTTCATTTCATAATTCAAGATTTATGCAAGAATATAAAAGATTCCTTGGCTTAAGAAAAATCGATTTACCCATAATATTAATACATTTAATTGAAGAGTAAGGAAGTTATGGTCATTTATATTATATTAAAAATAAAATTTTACAGTAGAAAATGTTTCTTTCTCATAATATAAAGTTGATGCGAGGATAGAACATATGGTATTGATTCGAGACGAATCGATTAACCTATAATATTCATACAGTTTATTGAAGTGTTAGGAAGTTATGGTGATGCATAACTTGGGTTTTTAGACAACTTTAATATATAACTCTGATTTCATTTATATTGGAGGTATTTTAAATCATTTCTACAAATTTGAATTTATTTTTAGGGGAGAGTGGGGCTAAGGCGATCCTTTTTTCAGTCGTTTTTTAATTTAAAAAAAAATTAGTTTCACAACATATTAGGTATGATTGGATCGAGAATTCATAATTTACTGGGTTTTAGATAGGATTATTATTTAATAACTTGTTTGTGTATTCGAAATTATAAAAATGTAAATATTCCCTTTAAATCGTAACATGTCTAACCTCGACTTAGATACATCAGTTTGATTTTTATTATACATAAATATAGTGAAGAAGGTTCGTTTTTGAGAGTGATCTTATAATAATTGTTTTGAAATTCTAAACTCCCAAACTTATAACAGAGACAATTTTACATTTCTGTTCAATTTTTTCTATAATTTCAATTTCTTGATTTAAAAGGCATTTTTGATAAAACATTCTTACTTTTAGTATTTTAAAGCAGTGTGTTATTGACCCTATTTCCTTTGAACAGAAATTTGAATCTTTATTAAAAAAGAGATAAAAATAGTGCCTGCAACGATTTAAATATGAGGGTAATGCTATTTTTTTCGACTACCGGTACGTTTATCCTATACATTTTTTGCCGTTCACCGGCATTACGAACAAAAATTGTTTGCTTAAAAATAACAAGAAAAATATAATTTTTCATGATCTTGACCTTTGACCACGTTGTTCCAACTGAGAGAATTTTTCTGTTTTGCCCAAGCTTTCAGGAAGTCATTTTTGCAAACACTAGAAACTTTTCAGATTCTCCGGAAAAAGAAACACGGATTTTTTTTTCGATACCATAATAATCATAATCATAGTCATTCGTGTCTTGTACTTGTATTTTTGTCTTCGTATTTTTTGTGTCGAAACCTAAACCTTATTCCTGAGAAACATTTTGATTATCTTGCCTCATTTCTTGAGTTTCAAGTGATTTTATCATGATACAGCATTAACGAATAGTAAATAGAATGTTTCACAATGTTAATGTTAATTTTTTTTCTTAAAATAGAGATGGAAGTTTTCTGTGATGAGTAGGGAGGAGTAGTGGTTTTCGTGGAAAGGAGACATTTGGCCTGTGAGGGAAAATTATCAAATTTCCCCTCGCTAATACCCCTGCTCTAAGCCAATGACAAATTTAGGGTATGATTAGCAATGATTATCTACAAAATTTCTCTTTCGTCGTTCAAGAAATGCAACCTGAAAGAAATGAAGATCGCTAGCTCCTTTCTGGCTCTTACCTTTGTATGGCTTATCTGGAGTTGGCTAGTAAGTGTAAAAAACGTTCGTATTTCCGTGATTTTAATTTTTACGGTGGTTTTTTCCTTGCTTTTTGAAAATAGAATTTTTTTAAGTAAAAAAGACTTTAAGCTTAGTAGAATCTAATTGTGTTCTTCAAATTTGATGAGTAATCAACAATATTTGTTTAATTTCGTGTTTTATTGTTTATTAATTTCTTTTTTTCTGTACAATGACTAAGTGACCTAAATTTTCATTTTTTCATAACTGCGTTTCAGTTTCAGGATTAACGTGTGATTAAAAGAAATTTTCGCACGGTAAATGCTGAATTTTAGATAAAAATAATGATTCGAGGGGGCATTCCAATGGGAACGCATAAAAAAACATTTAAAGCAATTAAAATAATTTTCTAAATATTTTGAGATGTTTTCAAATCTTTTTAAAAAGATTCTCTTTAAATGAATTTTTTAAAATAAAAATTTATTTTTATATTTAGAGAAATCTGAATAAATTTTGTCTATTCCCTCGAAATCTTTCAAAGTTCTTGAAAAGCTTCATATTTCGATATCTTCAAAAATCGTCATTTTCTTTTCATTTGCTGATATCTCATGCGGATTTTAATCATTTTCTAATCTTTTTAAAACTTCGAAAAATTCTGCAAAATTAAAAAAAAAGGTCTGAAAATCTTCAATATTGTTTTTCGCCATATATAGTAATCTTCAAAACTTAAAAGTGATCTTTTAAAATAAAGCATAATTAATTAAAAAATTTTCCCGCAAATTGTAATTTCGGTACCGATCATTTTTCTTGTGACTGGTTTTGACAATTTTTGTTACCGGTACCAATAGTGTATACCATTCGTAAATTATGACATTCTTAGTCTTTGTCCCTAATTGAATTTTTTTCATCTATGTACAAGTTTAAAAAAGGTTGAAAAATCATAGCATGATAGAAAAACTTGAAGAATATAATCATTTCTCATTATTAAGAAAATCAGGGAAAAAATCATATACAATGATAATTTTCTCATTTATCAAAAATATTTAGGAACAGTCAGACATCAATTTTTTATTATGAAATAAAATTATTCTGTTGGTAATTTTTATTTACTAAATTAAGGGGTATCATATAATTTTGTAGAAATTTTAAAGTCTCAAATGTCAAAAATAAATAAAAATAACTATCGCAACAGAAGTTTTCAAACAACAAAAATGTTCAGTCCTGAAATTTAAAATTCCCCAGAATATTCAAGAACCGAATTTCTAAATTCTGGAGAGTATTAAATTGCCGAATTTTCAAATTATCGAGAAAAAAAATATTTGATAGTACACTTAAGAATAAATAACTCAACTAAAATAAAAGATTATTCTAGAAGAAATAAAACAATTAAATTTCATTTTCCGGGAATTTAAAAATCGGCAGCTTACTAATTTTTGCAATTGAACATTTTGTGAATCTACTATTTCTGGGAACTTTTGGAAGATTTAGAAAACTATTTGCGGAAGTTTAAAAATTCGACAATTTAATATTTTGGGGAATTCGGAAATTCGACAATTTACTATATTCTAGAATTTTCAAATTCGCTAGGTTACTGTTTTCAGAAATTTGATCATTTTGGGAGTTTGGAAATTCGCGTTTTAAAATTTCAGGAATAAACATTTTTGCTTGTTTTATTTTCATTCGGGAAAGAAAATTTCGGAAATTTTCATCTTTCGGCAAATTCCTGTTTTCTTAATTGATTTTTCGGTATTATGTATGCCACGCAGTGTTGCAGCAAATAAGGTTTTGAAGAAAAATGAACGCTAGATCTCGTGACTAAAAGTTTTTAAGAAAATAATTATTTCCCAAGACTTAAAAATCATTCAGAATTAAAATTTTCTCTTGCGTCAGAAATGTTTTGAAACATCTATAAATAAATATTATCGTAAGATAAGATGTTTTTTTTGTTACTTTGATTTACTAAATTGATCGTGAAGAAAATTCGTGATTTTTATGAATAAATTAAAAAATTAAAAACAGACATAAAATTTCATCTGACATGAACTCAATAATTACGTCGATATGAACCTAATAGTAAAAAAAATTATATCACGAATTTGATTCAACTAAAAAGATACCCTTAACTGGGTCTAAGCGGCGCATGTGGGGCAAACGGGACTACCCCGATTCTGCATTTCCAAATGCGATATTTGCCTCTTCTATGTCAAAAATATAAATGCTTGCAACTGAACATTATAAATCTTCAGATGCGCCGCTTAACCCGAATTGAAGGTACTGCTAGTGGGCAGAAACGTTAAAGAACCTCATTAGAACGGCTGAAAAACGTGTTAAGTCATTTCAAACGACGTTTCTTAAACATAGTATGTTCCAGAGGTTTCATGGGCTTATTTGAAACATCAATCATTTTCTGAACATTATTTGGCCTGACTACACTGTTAGAAATGTTTGCAATTTTAGTATACTCGACCATATTAAATTTCCTATATGTTTACTAAATGCATTACACTTTGTAATTTTAGTATACTTACGTATAGTAAATTTCTATTATGATGTTATTTGCATACTAAATTTATTAAGTATACAGTAAGTTTCTTTCACATATATGAATTACATAGGTTCTGTATACTAACATTCATATACGTGTTTACTATATTCAGCCGCGCAAGCAAGTTTTGTTTTAGACGAGTCGGGCAACGTGGTCGGTGGCATTTGTTTGAGTTCATTATAATGCTTCGGCTTCTTTCTGCGAGGCTCTGCAAAGTCTTCTCTTTAAAAGGTTTGTTTAATTCATGAATCTAAACGTAGCTTAACGATATCATTATTTGAAAATTAAAACTTTGTTCTTTAATTTCATTTTTCATCTGATCATGTTTACAGATAATAAAGACGGAACCCATGCGAAGTGGAACGCGTATTATATGTGTATACTAAATTTCGTATACATGTATACTTAATTTAGAATACGCGTATACCAAAATTCATGTTCGTGCATACTAAATTCAGTATATGCACATACTAAATTTACTGTACGCTGGTATACTAAATTTAATTTCATGTTGTGCATTCTTGCTTCCATTACATGTATACTAAATCTTGTACAAATTTTTCTAACAGTGTAGTTTACTGTTTTTGGAACGTTCAAATAATGTCTTTTGACTTGTAAGTCCAAGGAATGTTCTTAGGTCGTTCTAATAACGTACTTAAAGTTCGTGCCTACTGGGCTCTTATATTATTTTCTTTTTCGTTTTACATAATTAAAAGCCTTATAAAATTTCGCAGGTTCATCATGGTCAGGAGGGGAATATATTCCTGAGCCACGAGCACCTCAAACCTGGATCACTAAGACAGTACTTGGCCACGAAGTGCAATTTTTCAGACCGCATGGCTATGATATTAGCGTTAGGCTCACAGGAAGGGAAGATGTGCCGTTTAGATTCATCCAGGGTAATACTTTTCGCGTAGTTGATAGGTCTCAAGGAGTGTCCTTTGTTGTGGCATTAGATCCTAATACTCGAGACTGGCAGTCAGTTTACCTTGATACTTTACAATACAGAGCATTGCCAATGCTTTCCTGAATATTGTGAAGTTTTATTCATCAGATCGCTGATTTTCAAATTGAAACAAATTTATTTGTAGATTCTAATCTTTTCCATTAGGGCAACCTGCTTCATTGCCAAGAAAGAACCTCGATGTACCCTTGGGACTGTAAAAACATTTTTTTCTAATCTTGAAAGTAGCGATCTAAAAGATAAAGTATAATAGTCTAAATGTTGTGAAGAAATTTAAGAATGTTTATATAAGAAATGCGTCATTTTGCTGAATAAAATAATTTACGGAAAATTACTCTGTCTTTTAATATACTTTACTTAACATAAGGTGTATTGAAAAGCGAATGTAATTTTTGACTTGCAGTTTAAAGTTTTTTGCCCTACAATTTACGCCATCTAAAAAAAATCTAGAAGCTTTTTGTTCAAAGTGTTTGAAACAGTTTCAACAATCGGACACATTTTTGACGAGATATCATTAATTACAAATGTGTGAGATAAAAAAAAACTTATATCTTCGGTATCGTAAAAATATAATATGATTATATTATTTTATCAAAATACAAAGCGTTTTCTATGAATTTTTGCATTATAATCGAAATATAAAACCAAAAAAAATATCATACGCTTAAAGGCAATGACTCTTTGTTTCGTATTCACAATCATAGCGTCAGCAGATATAACGTTGTGTCAACAAAATAATTTTATTTAAAACCATACTTAGAGTACGAGAAGAGAATTTTGCCCACGGCATGGTTTATATTTGATTTTCATGATATTACTTTTGCACATTGGATAAAAATGATGAATTTCGAAAAGCCTAATGCACAATTTTAAAAATTAATCATGCAAACCACTTAGTTTCATGATTCGAATTCAAGAATACTTAAGTTATAAACTAAATTTGGAAGTTTTTTATTTTTATCGGTATAATTAAGCAGATCATTTTCAACTTTTTTAGAATAATGAATTTTTGAATGTTCACAATATAGAAAATTATTGAATTTGGACAGGTGAAAATCACAGTACATGTCTTGTTTGTAGAGAAATTAAATTTTTTGATAATAAAATCTATCCCATCTTTAATAGAAATCTGAATAATAATTCATACATAATCCCAACTGGATGTATTTTTAATAAAAGAGTTGAATTGTCAACCGAGAAGCAGTTTTCAGAAAGGAAAAAAAAATGTAATCAAATTGATCAATTTTTTACAAAAACAGATTAATTCTAAAACTAAGAAATAATAGATTATTCAATGAAAATGATTTAGCTCAAAAAATGATATGTTTTTATAGCGCTCTATTAATCCATTTCGCATCCAAGTGGAAAAATTAGAAAAAGGAAAAAGGAAAAAATAGGTAAATAGAGCAAAGAATGTGATGATTATTACAAATTGGGATAATTTATAGACAACAAAATAAAAGTTAAAATAAACATAGAGTTTCATTTTATATACTTTTCGAACATTAGGTAAAAAAACTGAAAATTTGGCTCAAAAAATAAAATAAAATTAACATTTCATATTGTAATTTTGGAAGAAAAGCTTTGAATTTGAAATTTGTAAAATATAACTTGACGAATTTCGATGAAAATTTCCTACGTTTTCCTTTTAAATGAGTAATATTTTTTCCATAAGGATTATTGTTTACAACACATTTCCTGTAGAATTCTGCTTAGCAGACCCATTAATTTTGGGTGTTTCCTGCCACAGTTTCAGCATTTATAAATCTCTGAGGAGGGTTATCGTTCCAGAAACCTTTCCTGTATGTAATTCACCTTTTACAGTTTTGCTTACTTTTGCTAGAATGCCAGAGCTCGAAAATATACAGAGAAAGTAGAAGAGGGATGTTTTCTGGTTTAATGACTCACCGACCGCTGCTTTCAGGATGAATTATAAGCAGCAGTGAATTTAAGCCAGAAAGCACTCTAAGCTTTACATACTAATTGCCATGGCCCCCTGAACTTTCTCGTGGTCCAGATTCCCACAAAGAAAAAAAAAGTTTCGTCCAGACACCAAAGCATCAGGAGATTTCAGGTGTATTTGAAAACTTCATTTAATAGTATATTGTGCACCAGGACAGGGAACTAGTCTTTTTACGGCCGAACGTGAGTTTTTGCAAACACGAGAGA
>CAKNWT010331453.1:0-11226 GCA_932066315.1 Andricus coriarius | reverse complement strand
ACGTAGAAAGCAATGAAATGTGAGGTTATGCGGATCAAAAATTGTTTTTTCAGTACACTTACCTTCGAAAGTTTTCGCGTCACAACCCGGGATTCCTAATTTCTTGAAGAAATCCATTTTCTACATCATTTCGCGCGTTTTTTCACTCAATGTATCAATTAATAAATTAATCGCGCAGTGAAAAAATTTACTTACGCACATGGGGTGCAAAACGATATTTACTCATGCGTAGGCGCACTTTCTCCGTTAGCTAACAAATGAAATCCTCTAATAGTTAAAGGAATTCTTTTCAAAGTCAAAATAAATCGTTCATCAGTAAAACTGCTTCGCAAAAACTACGCTTCTTATCAAAAAATAGTGCATACAATATTTTTTGATCTTTGGTTGGTGAACATCGTTTATTTACCCAGTTTTTTCGTATTTTGTGCCGTTTTTACAGAAATTTTTTTATTTTGAATATATTTTTTTTACGTTTAAAACGAAAAATACGCGTGCTATAAAAAAATGATTAACAACAAATTTGTATATCTTTTTTAAGTGCACAATTTTTGTCAATTCATCTTTTTTTTTTCTTGTATCTTGCACAGTTTGACCGCAAAATGGAATTTTCTCATTATGCTTTGTGCGCTCAAAATTTGAATTTTCGATTTTTCAATAAAATTCAAAAAGTCGTTATGATAATCTTGTAGGGCTTTCATAAAGTAACGTTTTTCTTTTCTTGGCTTTTTTTCATATCGGGTGTTGTTTGGTTCAACATTTTTAATTCATTTTTAAAATTTTGTAAATGCTGTAACTCTGATAATTTTCTTTTTATTGAAAAATGTCATTAAGATAAATTGTTCGGCTTTTTCAGTACTACGAATAGCCGTAAATATCAATTTGAAGTTTAGTAAGATAATGTTCTCCAAATTTTGGAAAATGCTCTCACTTTTTGAATTTTCATCTAAAATAGCTTGCTAACGAACACGCCCGTTACTTTTAGGTCATAAAAAAGTGTGCCATAGCTAAGCCCAATCTAATCATTTTTTCGCAAGTTATCGTGCCTACAGGACAGAGGCATATATACAGGCAGACAGACAGACGTACAGAAACCTTCTTAAAAATCGTTTTTTCTGACTCAGAAGGTCTAAAAACGTGGAGATTTGATGAAAACCGAGTAAGTAAAATTTTAAATAAAACCAATACCTTCTCATTAGGATGAGAATCTAAAAAGTTGACTCTTTCACAGAATTTTCGGTTTAAATTATGAACACGAAAGAATAATATAAGGAAATCGAACTCCAAAGTGAACTTTTTCCAAAGATGACCAGAGTAACAGGAACATAAGCCTATGTTCCAGAATTGCGGCGGATTTTTAGATTTAAATTTTCTCTTCATATCACATTAAAAAGAAGGAGGAAACTTAGGTCTACGCTTGTGCAGAAAGCCTGAAATTGCTGACGTATTACGATATTTTTACCAATTTATTTATCGAGATTGTGTAAAATTTTACACCAATGGTGTCTAAGATTTTTGAAAAAAGGTTTTATGATTGCAATAAAACGGAATATCCATGTCATAAAGTGTGAAGCTGTCTCAAATAAAAATACCTCTCTGAAGGAGCTTATTATTGTATAGCTGTTTTCGCTATGGGTGTAGTTATATGTGCTTATTATATGAGCATCTTGCTTCCTCATGGGTATCGAATGAATTTGCTTTTTGATATAGGGAGATTTTTCTGTAACAAAGGGAAGAAGTGGCTTCTTTTCATATTTTTCAAGATTATGTTTCTGTCTTACTGATAATCATATTTCCGGGAAATTAGAGGATATAATAAACAAATTTTTAACTTACTATAGTGTCTTATTCTGAATCTAAAAAAAAAGCTTTCCTTACATTGACATGTCCAAATGGAAAGGTTCCATCTCGAAGAGATTAAAAAGGATGTTACAATTACCAGTTCCTTGGACTCAAGGAACGGCACTCCGTGTACTACGCCTTCAGATATAGATACCTGGATTTAATGACTTGATACAATGACTTCTCGCCTACAAATACCCAAACGCAGCTCATAAAATTCATCCACGAAACATTAATGAGGGTGGCACAATAACCAGTCCCTTGGACTCAAGAAACGGCACCCCCGTGTACTAAGTTTTCAGATATAGACACCTGGATATAAATTCATTTCAATTTTTACGACCCCTAACCGTTAAGTTTTCGGTTGTGATCACAATGAAATATGACGTATATTAACCCAGGATCAGAATTAGAAAATCAGTCCATCTACAAACTTCAAATCGGGCGGAAGCTCTGCCTAAAAGGTCAATCTACAAAATTCAAATCGGATAGAACCTCTGTCCTAGAGCACATTCTCAAGTTAATATTAAAATACTAGATAGAGTCCGGTTATTTGGAAACCATTTCCAAGTAGTCGAAATACAAATTGAAAAGTAAAAGTAAAATCAGTGTTGTGCTTCGGAAATTTTAATCGAACTGAAGTTCACTCATAGACTCACTTAGAAAATCTTAGGCTTCACTTAGACTCCTTTGGCAAATCCTCGTTGTCAAACCATCGCAACGGTGAATCACCAGAAGGAAAATCAACGCTACCTGTATTAAACCACTAACCACCCGGAGCAGTACCAGTATCTTTCCAGTGAACGAGAAGAAGACTACCAATTCAGAAAACCAGTTTGTCAAGGAATCTTCAAATAATCTGTGAATCCCCAAAATAGTTACTCGCCCAGTTTCAAAAGTGAAGAATTGGAATATACATTAGGTAAGTTTTAATCAAAGAGTTAATAACTCATATTTAAATTTCTTTTAAATTCCTCATGAATGTCTTCCTTTATTTTAAGGTGGAGAGCTGGAGGAGGAGTTTCGCTACCAGAGAGTCTCCAGTGCAACTAAAAATTTAAAAGCAATTACAAAAAGTAAAATTAAACTAAATTCATAAAAAACTAATCCTTTTCTTCTTTTTTTTTAAATTCGAATCCGCTATCTCTCCTTAACTTTGTAATTACCTATATTCAATAAACTCAAATATTATATACATAATGGTATTCCGATTAATTGGTAGATTATTGTGTGGTTATCTCAACCTTCCGAAGTTATTCTCATCCCTGTTTCGAAGTCCTAGAATTCGTTCAAAAACGAGAAAGCCTTTTTAATTATTTTTAACCAGGTAAGTTTTTTACCTTCAGGACGTAACAGAAGTTTCGTCAATAGTTGAATCGACGTGTGTCAAAGACGCGAACAATCATATCAAATATAGTACCTTCATATTCCAAGTATGAAAAAAAGTTTCTTCTTAGAAAGAAGTGCGCGACTTTTTTAGAGATTATAAATTTTGACATTCTCATTTATTAGAGTGTAATGTAATCGCCCGACATTTCGGTCTCTAGTTTGTAACCGATCTTTACGCTTTGGCACTAACATAGAGCGAAAATCATAAAATTTTCTCCAATGAAGTCAGCCTTTGATAAACGTTTTTAGGGTCCCGAAATTAAGGTCAAATTCGTTAACCAGATATTTCCGACTGTGATATTATCAATTTTCTTAACCGGAGATTATGGTTGGTTTTAGTCGAAGGATCTTGAATTTACTATAAATTATATAAATTTTAAACAATAGTATTGTTTCAACTTAAACTTATCTTAATGATATTTATTATCACAGAGAAATCCGTTCATATTGCATTTACTCTGTCTTGATCTGTACGTTGTAGCCAACAATAAAATTCAATAATTAAAATTGGTTGCAATACTGCTAGGACATTAGAACTGGCCCTAACCATTTTATAATTAAATTTGATCATAACACATATTTGCATCTAAATCTTAATAACAAGAAAATAAAAAAATTGTGCATTCACTCAAGGGAGAGATGGTTGTGTATCTTGAAACGATTTAAATTAATTTAGAAAATCCCTCTCTTATGATAAGAGACAAATTAGATTCTCCTCCAATACTAAATCAAAAACTTTCTTTGCACAACGAGGTCTTTATCGTGAGATCAATTTCAAGGTCGTTACGATGAAACTCAATTATGAATAAAAAACAAAGATGCAACCATGTACAATAAGGTATTTGTCGAATGATGAAATGCAGAATCGTTACAAAAATTGCATAGGGGAATATGGGGCAAATTTACGACAGGGGCAAAACGAGACAATTACACAAATTTAACATGTTTTAGATAATTAATAATCAAGTAGATTAGCTGCATCGGAATATTTTTAAAAAGCAGTAAAATTAATTTTAGTGTGTATTTTTAACTGTGTACTAATTTTGTACATTTGATTTAGAACCGAACTTGAAACAAGTGAAATTAAAGCACATAGGTTAATGTCCCTGCTTGGTAAAATTTAAACAAATATATTTTTTCATTAGCATTACAATGAAAAACATACCTTCTTCTTATATGCCGTTTCATTTTGTTTACATCGTTTCATGTTTTAAAGACAACCATATGTTTGACCTATGTATCGAGCGCGATTGTTGCAATGAGAATATAATCATCAAAGCCTCAATAGCTTTGAGAACCGTCTTTAAAAACAAATTGCAAAACAGTTTCAGTTCCAATTTATGTGCTGTTGTGTATTAATTTTTTCCTTTGTTACTTCCTAACCTCAAATCACCACGTTGTTTCCAAAATAAAACTGAAAAAGGGGTTAATCTTACGGAAAATTCCCTAACAGTAGAAACTAAAATTCAAAATCACATTAATATTATACGAAATCTGATTTAGATATTTTAATGTTTATTTTAATTTATAAATATTAACTATGTTTTACAGTACTTTGAATTGAAGCATATTTTTTTAATTTGATAATAAGGCAATTAAGTAATGGATATATTGCCTGCAGAATTGTTTCTACGACTTGAATATGCCTTTTTCTAGATTTCTCGTCAAGTTAAAGGTGGACTGAAATAACTTAAATGAATCGTGCATTTACAAAACGTTGTAAGTGCCAAACGTTCTGTCATTCACAACGTGTCTTTATACTATAATGAATACTTTCAATTCTTGGCATTCAAAACGTTTTGGAAATGCACGATTTAAATATTTAAAGAAACGATTGCGATCATAATGAACGCTAATTAAAATGTAATACACGAGATTATACAATTTTCTGAAACCTTTTATCAAATAACTTTATGTTTTCAACAACAATTCACAAGATTGCAATTCTTTACTAAAGTTTTTAGATTCTTTCACTTCCTTTTTAATCTGTCAATAATTTGAGGGATAGTAGTAATTTCAAGAATTGTAACAAATGCTTTGTTTTAATCGATATTTTTTACAGAACTTAACTAATTTATGAACTGCATGTTTTCGCTAAATCTGCGCCACGAATGTAATGTAAATATTTGAGAACAAACCTGAGGCTTATTACCTATGAGATATCAATCGTAAAATATATGATATATTCCAAGACAGTACTCGACTGCTCATCAGTTACATTATTATTATTATTACATTATTATTCAACTTCTTTAATAATACATTAATAAGTTTTTCGTTTAACTAAAAAATATGAAGATTTTTTATACTTTTCTCATATCGGTCGCAGTTATCCTCGATTCAATTGGTAAATATAAACATATAATATAAGTATTATTTTAAATACATTTTCTAAGGTATACGCAAATGAGAATTTGTGTGAGTAATATGCATTCTATCGCCACAGCTATTTCCTTTAAAACTTTATTCGAGTTTGTCAAAAATGGTATAAATTTAATCTGAGCCATTCTGGAGGAATTCCACTATTGTAAATTCAAACTTTCTTCAGATTTCTGAGTACATTTTTTATAGTTCTGTTATCCTTAATCATATGCAACTTGATTTTTCAACTTTATTTAAATGCAATCAAACTTAAGAACAAATCATTTTCAAATTTCCCAGGCATTTTGATAGTCCGTTTTTATTTTTTCCAAACCTTTAACAATTCTTAAAAAACTTCTAGTTATTGTGTGTTGCTGATTTAGCATCTAGTATCTAAAAACGTAAAATATAAATGCTGTAAGAAAATTGTAACAAAAAATGTGTATAATGTTTTATCTTTTACGCAGCTTCAGACCGACGCACTTTGTGAATTTTATTCTATTTGGCATCATAATATCAAAATATCACTTTTCACATATACGGGGTGTTTTTTTTTTTATCTTGAGACATCAAAATATCTATAGATATACGCATCCAATGAAAAAAATGTCCGTTATAAAAACTTTTTATTTTCGAGGGTGGTAACTTTAACATTTCAAATGGGAAACTATATTTTTTATTGCTGACTATGCAAGGAATGCGCTTCCAAAACGAAAGATAAAAAAGGCACACGGTCGGTTTGTTTGGTTGGGTTTGTTTGAGTTTGTTGTGTTGCTTACGATCGGTTGGGTTGGATCGAGTGTCTTAGTTTCTTTGATTTGGGTGGTTTGGTTGAGCTGCTTACGTTCGTTCGGGATAGATTGGTTGTGCTGCTTACGTGTGTTTAGATTAGATGTGTTGGTTACGTTCGTTTTGGTTTGCTTTGTTGGTTGTGTTTGTTGCATTTTGTTGTGTTGGTTGCGTACATTTGACTTGGTCATTTTGGTTGCGTTCATTGGAGTCAGTGATGTTGGTTACGTTCGTTTAACTTGATCTGGCTGAGCTAATTACGTTTGTTTGGGCTGTTTTGGATGTGTTAACCCAGACTGTTAACCAAACCCAAAGGGATGTAATCAGTTTCGTTTGGGTTTGATTAGGAGTCGCTGTATGCCCTCATTACTTGACCTCATTTCTTTCACAATGGAGGTTTTATTTCTAGAAGAAAAAATTGAAATAATTTTCAGTTATGCAGAAAGTGGCAGCAATATGGAGGATGCTGTCACTCTTTATGCTCAACGTTTTCCAGGCCCTGTGCGCGCTTCTTTTTACCGGGTTGGCAACAAATTAACCACTGACAAGTAAAAGTCTACAGTGTACACTGTACAGTGTATAGTATACCAGCAAAAAAAAAGGAATCGAATGTTACTGTTTACGCGTAGCCTGTTTGCTTCTATGCAAAACATATAACCGTTAGTTCTGCTACTTCTCTACTTTACGAAAAAATGTATACTCTTTTTTTTGTTGCAGAATTGAGTGCACAATTCGATTGTTTACCCAATGGCGAAGCTCTTCCGACTGTTCCTCGTTCCGACACTTGTAATTCTTCTGACAGAAACCGTTCTCCTGCCGAGTCTTCTCGTCCTGCCAGGTCCAAGTCTCGTCTTGCCAGGTCCAAGTCTCCTCCTGCCATGCATCGTTATTCACTAATACTTGGACATTATCCTGAAGATCTTAAATTTCTTCGGCTCATTCCTCTCAAGAATCTGAACCGTGTATTCGAAGTTCGCAAGTACACATTTCCTGCCGGTAAACCAATTGAAATGAGAGGAGCACGTAATGCCCCTGCGCCCATACCAACCGATGAGCGACTTGTTTTAGCAACCTCCACTGGTGACATCCTAGCAATATTTGAGACTAATAATACAGTTCTTCGTGGAATATATTCTAGAATGTTTTTGCTAAAACGGGCAAAAATAAACATGTATAGCGGTGAAGTTATCGAGTACAACCGACATGACCTCGAGGATATCCCGATAGGCCCGAAATACCCAATATCAAAGAATTTTAGAGTAATAAGTGTAAAGAAAATGTAAAAGAATTTCCTCTGCAGCATAATGTAATTGGAGAAAATTTGAAACTAAAATATAATAATGTTTTTGTTCCGAAAATGGCTCAAAATCCTACATAGAACTGATAATTACAATAGAGAGTCAGTGTATTATCGTACTATCAACAAATAATCGTTTGGGTGCTACACCTGGACATAACAGAATACTTTATCATTAATTCTTACAATTTATCATAAGTATACTTTCCAAGAGAATTATTTTGTTTAGCAAATTTGTTGTGCAATTGAAACTCTAATTATTTAAAAATAACTCATGACAGCTGAAATACGCGTCATATATCGATTTATTCGAAATGGATCAATTTTGAATACAAATAATTTTACTTAGTGAGCATTTTAAGTCGATTCCGTAAACTAAAATTGAGCACATTCGTGGAAAAACACCCAAACTCTGAACTTGTTTACCAAAATTATTTACATAATTAATAATCATAACTGTGAGTATGCAAATTATCGTAGCAAAAAGTCGTTGGTTATCAGTTGATTTCGTAAAAAAATTAGCATATTTGTTGAAAAATAGCTAAAGTCTGATTTTGTTTATGAGAATGGTTTGAATAATGAGTAATTCTTGTAAATTTGCAATGTATCATAGAAAGGATTCATCCCATACATAATATCAGTATAACATAATTCAAAACTATAAATATTTCAAATGTGAAGTTTGCGCCTCGTTAAAAGTAAAAAATTTCAATCCTAATTTTTCAAAATTGAACTCATAAACAAAATTTTTTAATTAAGTTAAATATTTTAAAAAGCAGAAAGTAAATTACATCATCGGCAAATGGATAAATTACTTAATTTGAATAATTATTCATTGCTTCGAAAAATCCATTTCATTAAAATGAGGAAATATTTCTAAGGGTACTGAAAGGAGATTAAAAAAAAAAGTTCTTGGCTTCCAAGAAATTATTCCTTTGATAATATTTTTCACACTTATTTCAAAGAAATTTTTCTTTCTTTCGAAGAACTTTCACCGAGGAAATGATTTCTTTGAGTCGAGGCAAGAATCTTTTGCCTGTGAACAATATTTACATAATCTATTCGATTCTAAATCAATTGAGACAGTACCCAAGTTAAAAATTTTCATTTAAACACGATTGAAAAAATATAGGTGATTTTGAAGATTATGAAAGCCGCAGCTTCTTTGACAACTTTTTCAAATCTCAAATGTAAAAACAATTTCAGTTTCAAATCATGATTGTGGTTCATAAGGGGCTTGAAACGCATTTTTTAATTTAGATTATAATATTTATGAGTTTTCAAATAAAGTAAAAATGCCTCTCTTTTTTATTTAAGGAAACATATATTTCACTTTAACAAATTTAAAGAATTTCAAAACAATCAATATTCTGTCATTTGTATTGCACACGACAGCAGAATCCTCAATTTCAAATGGAATAAGTTTCCATATTAAGGGCGGATTCCACCAAGCGTGATTAAATTTTAATCCTTGATTAACTTTATTTAATCAGTACATTGCGTTCCACCATCTTTTAAACCATGATTAAAGTAGTCTAATCGCTGCTTAACTTAATCGGCCATATTTGGCCGGTTAGCGACTTAACCAGCGATTAACCGTGCTCAACGTAACCTAAAAGTTTAGTTAACGTGCAGTGCGACAGTATATATGGCTCAAAATGAACTATGTTCTCAAAATATTATTTTTCCTTTTCTTTTAGCTTTAGAAAACACCGCTTCACTTAATTAATTTGATTAATGTTAATTTGGAGACGCTTCAGCAAAGCAAGTAAACAACGCGTAATTTGTGACGTCAGAGTACTATTTATTTGGTTTGGCGTGCAAGAGATGGCGCGCGAACACAAGTTTCGTGACTCAGCCAATCAAAATCGCCGTTACAACAGAAATGCGCAGAAACTAGACTTTATTGCGAAGAGGGTATACGGTTAGTTAACCATACATTAAAAATTCATGGTGGAACGTTTCACAAGTTAATCACGATTAAGTCGTTGATTAAAAAATAATCATGATTAGTTAACCATGGATTTAATCAGAGATGGTGGAATCGGCCCTAAGTCTTGAAAATCAAACAATTCTCAATTTTTATTTTTTCAAATTGAATCGTTTCAAGAAAGGATAAAAAAGAGGATCATGTTCTATTATAAACATTAGGCTGTCATCAATTGCAAATCTTCGAGATTAGTTTCGTACCCGCAGTCAGAACGAGATGGAACCCCATCTTGAAATTATTCCCAACAAAATTTATTCCAGAGTTTTTACTGTGTGCATAATATTATTAAAGAAAAATTCAAATGGACTCCTGAATTATTTCAAAAATATGAATAAATCTTAAAATGAGTTCTGAGGCTGCAATTAACAGGGCCTTGATCGATATGGTAATGCGAGCAAATTTCATCGTGTTTAAGGCAAATTAATTTGCGAATAAATACCTTATTTGAAGATGCTTTCTTCCATACTAGAAGTTGGGTTTGGATTTTTTTTTTGGTATAATTGGGATATTTTCATTGATCATCTTTTTTAATTGTCCTATGTCTTCTGAATCGTTTTTTATCAAACTAACATTGGGAAATTACTTCTATAGGATTCGCAGGAATCTTCTGTCCTTTTGAAAACTTTTCCAACTCCGTCTATCGGACATATTCTATGATAAGTATCACTGAAATTCCAAAAACATCTTTTGAAGTTCGGACAAAGCTCAGGAAGTAGATTACGCCTCAAGAAGACGTTGTAGCGGTTTCAGTATTGAGATTTTAGTCCTAGTAGATTTATGATAAACATACATTAAGTATATTTTAAAACATAATTATTGACCAATGATTTGTCTGCAATAATCTGTGTTGTTGAATTTGAATATACGAAGTTAAAATACGAAATGCATTCCGCGAAGAAGGCGCACTCCTATGTTTGCAAATCTCATTAATTGTGTTCATCATAAGAAGCAAATCAAATACATTTCTTTCAGGAAGAATGATAACCTAAATAGTTCTAATGAAACGCTTATTTAGTTGATTTTTACGCCAACGCGTATGTTCAGGAGAATAATAACGACAATTCAATCGTGCAGCTTTGACGGTCTGAACGAGACGACTGGAGCTGAACTCTGAATACATAGCGGAATATGTCACCTGTAAAAAAGTTGCAACAGATGTAACGAGTGTAAAAGAGTGGAACATCAAATTTCCAAACTGTTAACGTTTCCAATTTTCTTTCCATTTTATGAGAAATCATCAGAGAAGTGTTACTGACCCGAGTAAAGCTAACTTGACTTGGCTAAGTCTTGGATTACTTCCAATAAAGACATAGCTAAGACATGCCCAAGACTCCATATTTTACATTTTTTTTTCGTTTGATTAGTTTCGCCCATGGCCGCAAGCGAGACTTTATTTTTCGTCTTTAAGTGAAACTCAAAACATGAATAATATTATTCCAAAAGGCTCCCAAGACCTCCGAGGGTACGAGAATAAATGATAAAATCTTTTTTTATCTGTTTCCGAAAAAGAGAGACTGGGGCACTGAAGAAATACTTTAACCTTGAGAACAATAATACATTT
>CAKNWT010331452.1:4595-22678 GCA_932066315.1 Andricus coriarius | reverse complement strand
TTTACACAAATCTAATACCTTCTCTGATAAGAATGTAAAAAGATAAAATAAATTTCTATTTTTAAGCTCACGATTTAGATCAAATATATAGAACAAATATTAAGTTATGAATAGATTACTTAATTGGTTGAGTAGCGGGAAAAGGGTAGATCGAAAGAGTAAATGTGGAACAGTAGCGAGATAAGGGTTGTGGGTGTTAGAGGGAGGGGTTGGGAGGAAGTGTGAAATAAAGAGGAATAGATGGCATACGATAATAATTTGTATATTTCAATACTGTAATAGTAAGTTATACTACTTTAATGTGACATTGTTCTATTTGTGAGTAGCGATCATCGAGGATACTTCGAAAAATTGGAATCGATCTCGTGAGTATTTCTAATTAATTTTCGGTACACAAGCAATTTCATTTTTTTCAAAAAAATAGGATTAACCGCGAGCTTGGACAATAAAAAGTGCTACTGATAAAGTGAGAACAAGTGAGGATTTCACCCCCGGTATCAAGCAAAGCGGAAAAATTAAGACAGCCTTTCCAAAGATGGGCAGTTTTATTACAAACTTTTCATGACATTTTATCGGATTTTAATGACACTCAAGGTATTTTGAGTAATTTTCCGGGATGGCAGGAAATATCAGACCTCATGTAATTTCCTGGTGTTTTATAATATTCATATGGTCGATAAAAGAGTTTATTCACAAGATTTGAGAGATTTCGTGGTTTTTCGAAGATTTTCAAATACTTCGGGGTATTTTCCTAGACTCAACAGATTTTATGATTCTTTGAAAGATCTTGAAGAATTTCTAATCGATTTCAATAACATGCTGGGATTTCGAAGAATTTCAGAGATTCTTGGTCATTTTTAAGAATTGGAAAACATTTTAAAGGATTTGATAAATTTCAAGGGATTCCAAAGGATCTTAAGAGATTTAGATTATCTTACGATATTTGGGCGTCGAGGGTGGCTGTCTGAATATTTCAATGAATTTTCCAGGTTTTCAGGAAATATCCACTTTCACGTAATTTCACTGGACTTTGTAATGTTTTAGTGAGTTCCGGTGGATTTAAAAAAACTTTAGGGCATTTTGATAGATTACAAGTAATTTTTTATTGATTTCAGTAATTATAAGAAATTGCAAAGAATTTTTCGGGTAAAAAAAATAACTAAATGGTGGCTGGGAATGGCCGGAAGAAACTGAGGAGAAATTTACACACTTTCTCATCTATTAGTACACTGCACAAGGGTGGTGCCCTACTTACAAGGGAAGGTATTCAGGTGTCCAGCGCCCGTAGGGTTATAACCGGTCAGAAAAGATTCCTTGGAGTACCCACAACAAAGTTCAACCCATCCTAGCCCCTACCTTTTCGAAATTTTTCCACCTCAACTCTGCAAAGTTTTGCATTTTAACCATTTTTATGCAGTGTTTCACATGCAATGAAAGCACATTTTTGAACGTTCGTTTCTCCTCGTTTCAAAATCTTATCTCGTATTGTATGGATAGAGTATTATTTATGTTTTTGAGAATTTTTTACACGATTCTGATGTGACTTTTTTATTATAACATCATCTTCATTAAGAAAAACCTTGAATGAGAGTTTCTCTTTCATATTTTTCGTGGGATGTTTGTTACTCAAGCGGAAATAAAATTCACATGCAAATATACATATACTTCAGAAATGACCCTTCGCTTTCCAACAACTGACATGACCCCATTATTTGCAGGCCTGTGTTATCGTAGAATTTACAAGATGATCAATTAAGACGTCAAATTCTTCTTGAAGGTGATATTATAATAAAAAAGTAACATCAGAATCGTGAAAAGAATCCTCAAAAAAATAAATAATAACCTATCAGTTAAATACTAGATAAGATTTTGCAACGAGGAGAACGAACGTTAAAAAAATTTACTTTAACTGCATGTGAAAACCCGCATAAAACAGGTTAAAATTCAAAACTTTTCAGAGATGAGGTGGAAAAACATCAAAAAGGTGGGGGCTAGGATGGGTTGAGCTTTGTTGTGGGTACCTCTAGGAATCTTTTCTGATCGGTCATAACCCTCCGGGCGCTGAACACCTGAAGACCATCCCTTGTTAGTATAAAACAGCCATACCCAACTCGGGGAACTTCCCTCCGGGACCACGTGTTCCGCGTCCACCACTCTTTCTCCTAGAGAGCGGGAGTGGTGGTAAACGCGTGCGAGAGTCTCTATTCTGTGACGTACGCTGCACCGTAGATACGAAATATCTTTTGGGGTGACTGACTTTTCAACATAAAATTTTAATAGTAACTAGAGTCTTAATTATTTTATAGCAGTATGTTTACATTTATTTTCAATAAATGTAATTGAAAATATAAAGTCACAACGTGTTTCTTTGCTGTACATTATTGAACATTTTAATATTAGTTTTCGTATCGATAAATAGTTCTGGGCTTTTTGCGATCCTCAGTACTAATATTAGTTTTCCGTTTTCTGGCTTTGGGGTCTCCTTCATCATTTACGGACCCCAAAGCCACAAAACGGAAAGCTAATATTTTAATATCACCGTTATTTACATCGTATGCCAATTATACATAAATGTTGGCTGATGCTTTTTTCAGTATAAAAATCTATTAATATTATGCATAACGTAGAAAGATAAGTTATAGAATTGAAATATAGTTAGAAAATCTTAATCCTATTCAGTATAAATAAATTCTGGTATGTTTAATTAAATATTATACGTACTAAATATACTATTCAAAAGTAAAGTTAAGCCTACTACGTTGATAAGTTTAAGGTTATATGCAAGTCCCATCCCCTTACAAATAGTAGAGTCCCGCGGGGCGCCGTCGAGCCATGCTTTGTTGAAAATATTTCACGGGCCCGCATGGTGAAATTTTTAGTGCGCAACTGGCTTAGATTTCGTAGAATGTGTGTATACGTACAGTCCCCACTGCTATGCCAACGGCAGATTCACAGATCGCGCAACGTCGCAATTTCACGTACACTTCCAAGCTGGTTGTGCGGGAGAGTTTGTGTGCCGAGTGCGTACAGCAGCCAAGCTGGTGAGAGGTAATAGTGTTGCCGGGTCGCAATACTGTTACGTTTATCCGGTTGAAAGTGACTAAAATTTCAATGCTTTTCATTAAATTATCTATGAAACTACGCGGTGGAGAAATTGGATGTTTTTTCTGAAAATTTGTATTTGCAAGCTGCACAAATAATGACATTTTTTAAATTTCTGTACCAGAGCGTTTAATTACTACAAATTAAATTGTGGAGAGTGCCTATGCATTGCCGACGAATCACGTGTTAAAGTAGTCAACATTGACATTAATTATCTCCGCATCGGTACGGTTGAAAAATTTGACATTAATTTAGCATATAAATAATCATTCTATTTAAATATAGCTCCTTTTAAAAAAAAAAACTCTACCAGAGATCGATTTTTTTACACACAACCTTAAGTTCAAGACTTCAAGGTTTAAGTTCGCGTTTACAGTTTTCACCGTCCAAGCACCTGCATATTGTCAGGACAGGTAATTTTGAGGAAAAATATTTGCTCTAAACATTCTGCTTACCATATTCTTCCAGGAATACAGGAATGAATTCTATGAAGTGTGAAACCCTGGAACTGTATTGTGATTGCTCTTTCATGGTGCTCGAATTGTAATGAATTAAATTTTAAAAACAGCTCTTCCAACATAGACTATAGAGGGTGAGGAGGTAAAAGGAGTTAACGATTTTCTGAGAAAATTCTCAACAATTCAAATACACATCGTGCTGTAAGAATGTGTTTGAAATCATATTTTTTATTTTAGCAATACAGATCTCGGAGCTCCTCAAGCTTCAAAAAATAGTAACTAAAAAAGATGAATTCTTAACGAAAACTGTAATAATTGATATAATAATCAAAAATATTTTTATTTCATGTAAAAAACAGAATTCATTAAAAAATATGATTTTTCAACAAAATAGTTTCTTTTTCAACAAAATTATTGAGTTTTGAAGCCAAAAAGACCAATTTTTATAAAACAGTTGAAGTTTTAACCAATAAATAAATATTTTTAACAGAAAAGTTATCTTTCAACCAAATATTTGAGTTTTCTACTATGAAAGATGAATTTTCAACTAAAATGATGAATCTTCAACCAAAGAATGAAGTTTTAACAAAAAATGTTCAACTTTTAACCGAATTTTCCACCAAAGAAGATAAATTCTCATCGAAAAATATAATATTATACATAGTTCAATATATGAAAAAAAGATTTAATTTTTGAGTGCAGAACTAGCAATTTTAGCTAAATTGCAATTTTTATCAGGATTCATAATAATTCCATTGAGTCCTTTTTATACATTTTACGTACAAACTGATGATTATTTTATTATTACTTTCTGATTCCCCTGGCTCTAAAGTGCCAAATTTACTGGGAAAATGTGAATTTTTACATTTTTCACAAGTTCCGTAAAAATTGCATTGATCAAAAGTGTCGTGTTTTGAAACTTTCAAAGTGAAAGTTTCCCATCGAAACTTTCAACGGCACATTGCTAAAATGGAACCTGATAGGAGAGTGAACTTACACGCGTTTTTAAATAATACGTATAATTAATTCATTCATTTTGTCATTTCGGGAAATGTATGTAACCAAAAGTAACCTTTTCATAAAATAAGTAACTTTTTAGTAACCGAGGATCTAAAAAGTAACTAAGTATAGTATAGTATACAGGGTATTTTTTTTAACTTGAAACATCGAAATATCCTAAAATCATACACATCCTATGAAAAAAATACCGGTAATGAAAACTTTTTATTTTCGAGGGCGAAAAGCGACTTTGAACAAATTTTACCCCACACCACCCCCCAGGAGACATGGGGGGTGGGTTTTTATTTTCGCGAATCGAACAAAAATTTTCCAATAAAACTTATGTATTTCACGAAAGAGAATTTGAATCTGTAATAAAAAATTGGGGTTTCCATTTGAAATTACAAAGTCGCACCCTGTATATATATTATGATTATTGTACCGTTGCATAATGTTGATATATTGTTAGACTTTCAAAGGGTGAGCCAACCAAAACTATCATATTAAAATCTTCAATAATGTACAATGAAGACACTTTGTGAACTTCTCTTTTTAATTACATTCATTGAAAATAAATGTAAACATACTTCAATGAAATAATTAAGACTTTAGTTACTATTACAATTTTATGTTTAAAAGTCAGTCGCCCCCAAGCAGCCCAACAGATATTTCGTATCTACAGTGCAGCGTACGTCACAGAGTAGAGATTCTCGCACACATTAACCACCACTCCTGCTCTCTGGAAGAAAGAGTGGTGGACGCGGAACATGTGGTCCCGGAAGGAATTTCCACGAGTTGGGCATGTGTGGTATAAAACATATAAATGGCCGGTTTTGTAGTCCAACGCGAGGGTACGGAGAAGGTGCTAGGTATTTTTGGAGAACCCAAAATAAATTTTAACGGAGATAGATTGGTTATCTTATGCTTAGAAAAGGGCACGTTAATTAAAAATACTTGGTTTAGACATGAAAGGATCCACTTGTAAACTTGGTGAAGAGGCGATAGCCACAGTGTGATTCACGTTTTTATTGCTGATGAGAGACTGAGAGAGCTAATAAGAGATACAAGGGTAATAGGAAATTCTTAATGTGAAATCTATCATTACCTCTAAGTTTCAAAAATTAACCCTCGGGCACTGGCGCGTACTACTATTCGTTCACGATACGAAGCCCCTCCAAAACAGCTGCACATTTTGGTTATTTACTCGCAAGAAAAAAATCGCACAAAAACACAGCTTATACCATGATAAAGCTTACTGTATTGCGCTTCAAACAAGTCCCTATTTGTTTATGTACAAAAATTTGGTTGCAAAATATCCTTCGCGAAAAGATGAAAACCGTGGTTTTTTCGCGTCACTCTGTCCTTGCTTGACTTTCGGTGATGACATCTTTGAACTGAACAGTGTAAAAATAAAAAAATAAATCGTATGGATGCATTCATATTTTGATTGAACATTCGTGAAAACAAAATTGCAATATATTAATAACAATTAACGGAAAATGCAGTTGAAAATGACTATGCCATCTCTCGTAATATACGTAGTAGATAGTTATATTTTGACTTGAACTGCTTGGAAAATTGCAACCAATGCAATCAAGGAAGAAATAGGAACGGCAATCTTGAAACCTATTAATTAATAAGAAATAATTTTGGAAGACCGATGAATGGTAGTGTGATTATAAGGATGCTATGGACTGTGTCACTATGGGACACCATAGCTAAGGTCACCTCGGGGGGTCTATTCCTTTTTTTCAGGCAGTAGCTACTTTTTTTCAATGGTAGACCCTTCAGCTATGGTATCCCGCTGTGTTCTCACACCCACACTACCATTCATCGGTCTTCCAGATTTATTTGCTATTAATTAATAGGTTTCAAGATTGTAATTCCTGATTATTATTCGATTGCATTCGTTGAGATTTTCTAAGAGTTTAAGCCAAAATAAAACTCTCTTTTTCTTCTTTATTCAAAATGTGTCCCCTAAGGGTTTACATGACTTCCATTTCTTCCAATCCTTCCGTATACATATTTTATAAAAACGTATCCTTACTATTTACAGCTATTTACACCTATTTACATAAAATCTTATATTTAGATCCTTATTTCTATTTTTGACGATAGCGCAATTTGGTACGTGTTAGCGAACGACTGAGCGAATGATCAAAAGCGAGAGTGCAAGCGAGAGCGAGAGAGAGAAAGACAGCGCAAACGCATCTGAACCTACCTAAGCTATTACATAACCATTACTTACAAATGCTTACGCTTCCAATTTAAGCGACTTCCGTTTCCTTTTTCTTTCACTTCTCTTGTACCTCCATTTTACCATTTTTTTTGAAACCATTCTTTCATTCTTTCTCATTCGCTCCCCCAGTACCCTCTAAATTCTTCATCCACTCTTCCCCCCAAACAATCCTCCCCTAGAATCTTTACCACATTCTCTTTCCAGCTTCCTTCATCTTCCATTCCTCTCCTACATCCTTCCCATACATGCTCCCATGTTTCCTTTCCCCATTCGCAGATTCTGCACTTTCTGTTCTCTTTCTTTTGCGAATACATACCTTCCCATACCTCGTTTCTCAATCTAAGCCTTGCTATTCTGGACCATCTTTTGTCTCCCCATCCCTTTTCTAAATACTTTGGTACTCCTTCCTCTTTTATTATCTTATACCATTTATTATATTTTGATTCCTCAATCATCCCCCATCATTCTACCAATTGTCTTTCCCTCTCCCTTTTTTCCACTTCTTCATAGTTTACTCCAGTCCTGTCTTCTATATCTCTAGCCTTAAAGAACTCCATCATTTCTTCTTCCCATCTCGTTAGTTCTATCGCCAACCCTCTCCTTTCTTCTACCTCCACCAAACACTTTCTCGCTAACCCCGCTCCCTTTCCCTCCCACAGCTTCGTCTCAAAATTCCATGCCCTATTTCCCGCTCTAGTACTTAATTTATCCCTTTGCGCTTCTTCTCTCACCATATATTCCGGCATCCTACAGTCTACCCCTAGCGTCCACCTTACATGCCTTTCTTGTAAATTCTCAATCTCTTTCCTTTCTTTCCATCCCCGTATTTCTGCTCCATAACCTCATACTGGCCATATCAGCGCATCGAATAACCACATTCTCCTTCTTCAATCTTTTTTAAACCTTTTTTTTCTATTCCCTATATCTGTTTCATTACCCCTGCCGTTTTTTATCCTTTCTATTATAGGAGCACTATGATATCCATTTGTTTGCAAGGTATATCCCAGATATTTAAACTCTTTTACTTCTTCTAATGTTATTCCCTTCCATCTCCCCATCCATTCTTTCTTTCTTCCCCCTCATTTTCTAAACCTCATTATCCTTGTTTTTTATACATTTAAATTTATCTTTTTTCCATCTAAGTATTTCTCTAATCCAGTAATTAAGCCCGCCATCCCTTCTTCATGCTCTGCCATCAACACGATATCGTCCGCGTATGCGGCTTTTAAGTCCACGAACATTGCTATCAATGCCCCTTTCTCCCTTTTAATCCTCTTATTTATTAGATATTTTAGAACATATATATGTTGTCCATCACCCCCATCCCTTTTCTAAAGCCTGTCTGATCCTAAAGCTCTATATTTTTTCCGCAACTTCATTCTTTAACCTCTTCGATGAAACATTCACATATAATTTATACAATCTTGGCGTTAGTGTCACTCCTCTATAATCTTCAACTTCCTCCCCTTTTCCTTTCTTTACTATTGGTATCACTACTCCTTCTTTCCATAACTCTGGCCGCCCCTCTTCTTTCATTACTCTATCGCACATTATCCATGTCCATTCCTCTAATTCTTTCCCCCCATATTTCCAGACTTTATTTGGGATATCATCTATACCAGGTGCCTTTCCATCTCTCTTCATCCCTAATACCTTTACAATTTCCTGCCTTTTAATGTCCTTCTCCTCATCTGTTTCCCTACCATCTTTTCCTCCTTTCCCATCTTTCCTCTCTACCCCTCCTAGTAATTTCATAAAATATTTTTTTCCATTCTACCATCTCAATATCCTGGTTTTCTCTTTTCCTCTTCTTGTCCCTCTATTTACCACCTTAAAACCTCTTCTTCCGTAATAGCCTTCTCCGTTTCTTCCTCAAACCTTTTATTTTCCTGCTCTTTTTTTTATCACACAACTCAGTATACTCCTTCTTTCTTCTCCTATATTCTTCTCCACTACTTGTCTCTTTTCTCCATTTTCCTAATTCGCTTCTTACTTCATTCTTCTTCTGTTTAGATTCCTCATCCCATCCACTTCAATCCCCTCCTTCACTAACTTCTTCTTTGCTTGTGCACTCTAATACTCTTTTTATTTCTTCTACCATTATTTCCATTTCCTCGTTTACATTTCCCTCCCCCATTTTGATATTCCTGACTTTTTCCTTAAACTTTTCTTTACCTTTCATTGACCAATCCCCTCTCCCTGCTCTTTTTACTTTCGCTTCCTTTTTAGCCTTATTGTTATTACTCTTTAACCATTTCTTTCCCTCCCCATTCAGTATCTTGTCTTTGGATTTTCGTCCTCTCTCTCCATACCATTCCCTTCTTCCTCTATCTCCTGTTCTCGCATTAAAATCTCCTCCTATTATGAGCCTCATCTCTTGCTTATCTGCTTCCATCAATTCTCTCATCTCCTCTACTTTCTCCTACATATCACGGTTCACAGAAGCCCCCACTATCTTCGACTTCTCTCCTCCCATATTTACCTCTTCTACTATCTTTCCTTCTTTCTGCTCTTTCCTCTCGTTCTTATCATTTCCTGTTATTCATTCGTTCCTGACTCCCATCACCATTCCTCCCATTGCTCTGCCATTTTTCTTTTTTCTTTTCTCATGTTGAACTTGCCAATTGTAACCTCTTGGTAACCTTCCCCTTACTCTTTCGCATCCCCTTTTATTTAGCCACGTCTCTATCATCACTACTACATCCCATTACGCAAAATTTCTCATAAAGTCCCTATACTTTCCCTCCAATCCTGCTATATTCCAGTAACATATTCTCCATTCTTCCATACTTTCATTTCTCTTCTCTTTTTGTTTCTTACTATTTTTCATTTTCCTATCTCCCGTTCCTTCCTCTCCTAGATTCCCGGCATCTCATTTCTGACTAAATCTTCCCTTTCTTTATGCCAATCCCACCATACACGTTCAATCTGTGTTCTGCCATACTTAACCCACGTTCTTTTTCCCTTACTTCCTTTCTCTTCCGCTATTTGCCTCAACTTATACTGCATCTTCCTTTCTACCCATATTAAAACATCCTCTATTCTCTCTGAGCTTCCATATAGCAACCTCTTCTTTGCCATTACTTTCCTTTATGTTCCCATTTCTTTAGTTTCACAAGTACCATTTTTTCTCCGTTTCGCGTTTTCTTTCCTATACTTCTCATTTTCACTATCTCTACTTTAGCATCTATCCTTTTTAGCACATCTTCACTCCTTCCTTCAATTCCTTCCCTTCTAATCTTAGGCCCTTTTCCACCCTGTTTCTTTTTCTTTCTTCTCTCTCTTTCTTTTCTATTCTTTGTTCTATTTTTCTCAGCCTTTCCTTCTTCTCATTCCCACTCTCCCCACCTCTAAACTCCCGGTTTGAGCTTTATATTTTTTTATTCTACCTTCCAACTCCTCTACCCTTTTTATTAGGCATTTCCTATTTTTGTCGTCTTTGTGCCAACGTCTGGATACTTTTCTCTAACTTTTCCCTGGCTTCTCCCTATTTCCTCATTTATTTCCTAAATTCGGCCATTTCCCGCCTAATTTCTTTCCTTTTTTCCTCTTCCCGTTTTTCCTGCTTTTCTTCATATATCCCCATTACCTCTATCATCATCTTAAGCATGTCATCTGACCGTCAATTTTCTTCTGTTGGCCCTCTATGTTCGACTTTGTCTTCATCTTTCCTCTTGTCTTTCTCCCCCTCTCTATTTTGGTCTTTTCCTGGTGGCATTATGTACAGTTTCTGATTGTTTAGGGTGGATCCTGCTTCTACCTTGTCCTCACTACTTCCTCTCTCCGCCCTGCCCCTCCTCCAGTTCACAAACCTCTCGATTGAACCAAAACTCTCCGCCCTCAATCTCTCCCTTTCTACTGTTTTTCTATATTTTCCGCTTTTTTCTCTCGCTTCGGCGCTTAGAAGACTTCCTCGTAAGAGTTCCCGCTACACATTAAACTGATTTTAATAATCCCCTTTCAACGCCCTACGTAACCTGCGTAACTTCTGTCGCCACTCTACTACCCCACCCTGCTACCTTGTCTTTATTCGTGCTTTTCCCTATCTATCCTGCCCTGGCTCTGCTACCGCGTTGCACCGGTCTCCCCACCCTGCACCACACGTCACATAAACTAACCTCTCAGGCTACCCCAAAAGTGACTCAAACGCCCAAAATATCACTCACTTTTTCAGTTCTATTATTTTGAAACTTCAAACATTCACTCCAAACACCCTTCTTTCACACTCTGACCATTAACTCACCTCAATTCTCACTCTGATTGCCCAAATTCAGCCAAATACAATAACCGCCAACAAACACCTTCACGCCGGAAACGGAAGTCCCAAAATACAACTCTCTACTACGTATATTACGAGATATAGCATAGTCATGTTCAAACTCATTGTACGTTAATTGTTATTAATATATTACAGTATTGTTTTCACGTATGTGTAGTCAAAATATGAATCCATCTATATGATTTTTTTCAAATTTTTCACACTGTTCAGTTCAAAGATGTCGTCATCGAAAGACAAGCAAGGACAGAGTGACGCGCAAAAACCACGGTTTTCATCTTTTCATGGTATAAGCTGTGTTTTTGTGCGATTTTTTTCTTACGAGTAAATTACCAAAATTTGCAGCTGTTTTGGAGGGGCCTTCGTATCGTGAACGGGTAGTAGGCGAAGCAGTTAGCCGGCGGGTGCGATGGACTGCCGCCCAAACGGAATCGACAACTTCTTTCACAATAGAAATGTTTATTTGGAGTTTTGCACAAAAATCAACATAACACCTAATTTAGCATTAAAAATAGCCTCTATAGAAACTGCGGAAACATCGGAGAGCGGCATGGAATGCCGCCCGCCAGTGCCCGACGGTTAACTCAGGTCAATGATGGAGAAGAAAGAGAACTAAAAAGACGAAGCAGACGCGAATCAAAATAGAGAATTTACAAAAACCAGAAAAGCAAATACAACTCACAGATAAGATAAACGAACGACTAGATATAACAGCTTGAGAGACGTTGATATACAAGAAAGATATAAAGGGCGCATGCATGATGCTCCGGGAAAGCATTGTTGGGAGTACAACTGAAGTGTGTGTCACTGCGGTTGTAAGAAGATGAATGGGAGTAGTAAGGCGCCTCTACAGGCCGACTACCCCACCCTACCCCGCATCCCGTCATCATCTAGAGTAACGGTATCGTTAAGTATCGGTAAGTTTAGTCCCCGCTTATCTTGAATTGACTATAAATAACTCAAAAGTGAAGCTCGAAATTACGTTTCTATCAGGTGATTGTGTACTTTGATATACTTGCCAAAATATTTTTCGAAAATGCATTACCTCTATCAAATAATATTTAGACTACTATTTAAATTTTTGTATATGAAAGTTTTTACAGAGTGTATATATTTTTCAATTAATTATATTTTTCAATTCATTATTTGAATAATTTTTCATTTTCCATCAGTTTTACTTATTGCCTAACTCCGGGCATGGTTAAAGCTGATTTCACACAAGAGTGGGCCACCAATATCGGTCATCAGAAGATTGCAAAAATCTTCAGAGGTAATGCTACTCTTGAAACCGTTCATCTGCAAGCTGATTATTATGTAATAATAAAGTAATAAAGTAATAATAAAGTATGGACACATATTCTTCTTAACTTTTTTAGGATGATTTAACCTGGTTAGTTGAATGTGATTTTTTTTCGAATATTATTTTTTGCAGTAGATGTAACATATCAATACACCACCAATCTCATTATATATAATATCAATGTAATAATTGTTGAATTTCGACGATAAATATTTTCAGATTACATTCTTGAACTCGTCTCACTTTTCATGGTTCAATAGTTAAAAAATAAATCTCTTTAATGGTTTGACTATTTTCATGGAAGTGCAATGCTCAGTCAATAACTACTGAATTCAAGAAACGCAATGTTCTACTAAACCATGTAAAGTGTTAAGCTTTCCAAAGTACACATTTGCAAACAACATAATATTTTTCAAACCAATGAAACTAGCTTTTTTATAGCCACTGCCAGCACAGAAACTTGTTGTTTCTTGTTTTTACAAGAATTTTCAACATTTTCACATTTTTCATAATCAGTAGGAGGTATTCTGTCAAAAAGAATGGTTTTTTCGCCGAAGGACGTCGTGAATATGCTAATGACTTCAAACTACTTTTGAAATTTGGGCATGTTGTTGCCTCAAAAATGATTCCTTGTAACTGACTGGACAAAATTTTCATAATAGGTTGAAACCTGCCATCTGACTGTACGTCATGTCCAACAATCACGTTTTCCTTGCACTATTTATTGAGTGCGTGGATTGCAGTCAAAAGCAGATGTCTGCTTCACTTGCGCGATCGGTAACTTTTTGAACATCAACCAAAGTTTGTGACATTCTATGTTCTGCTCTAAAGTCTCAGAGACACTGTGTAGCTCTTGGCTGATCATCCGGAGTTTTTGTTTAAAAGAGGGGTACGATATTTTCCAGAATGGGAGTAAAACAAGTCTTAACATGCTCTATGCAGGTTTAAGCACGTTTTATGCAAGTCTAGACAAGATGTATGCCCTATTCTATTAACATTGGTTAAAAAAAAAGTAATAGTGATGGTGAAGATATAGTAGTGTTAGAATAATAATGAGGGAGTGGGGAATGGTGTGATAAAATTGAGATAATGAAATTCACAATAATTGTTAACCTAAAAGAAATAATTTCATCAAAAAAATCATTTATGATTCTGGAGAGATTATACATATAGTATTAAAAAAAGTAGAGATAGTTCAGGATTAACAGTTTGTGCATGCTTGTTGTATCCGCTTCATGGGGAGGCGCGTGTCAACAAGGGTTGAATAGATAGTAAGCACTGTGATAAGCAGGAAGGTTTAAAAGATCAAGATAGAAAAACCGGTAGTAAGTGATAGCTAGAAGATTTTCTCATGATCTTTTCCAATATATTTACATATTCTGGACGTGAAGTCAGTCTTGCTAGTCTGCTCTCTAGTGCAACATATGACAGTCTGAATTAATAAAAGTTTTACATAAAAAACTAACTTTAGTTCGCTAGTTTTATATACAAATGCTCTCGAAAAACAAGTAGCCGAGATTGTTAGTGCACATCAGCAGGAGGATTGTGAAGTTATACTTCTAGCTGGAATAAGGGGCTATGTAGACAAGTGTGACACATTTGGACGCCGTGTTGGCGTTGCACATAAAGCAACTGCAAAAGGTGTCAATGTGCCTATCCTGATGGCCTTGAGGAGATATCAGGCGTTACAGATAGATAAAAACATGAAAATTAATAAGATGCATAAGATTGTACGTACGTAATGTATCACGTATATTATTGATGCTTTTAATTGTAAACAGTGGCGTAACTGTGTAGTAGCAAAAACCCGCATTGCAAAGAGGCCTCTTGCTCTGAGGGGCCTCCGAGGGACTCCTTAGACTAAGTAGAAAAAATAAATTTCACTATGTATTTCAGACCAGTAAGTTTGCCCAAATTAAAGCAAGACGTATTACAATATAGGTATGTATGCTTGATATATGTATGTTTAATCTATAAATAATTGAAATATGAAGCACTGTTTCTTTTTTCTTCGAAGGGGCCTCTTAAAATTTTGATGAGGGGGCCTCCATTTTCTAGTTACGCTACTAATTGTAAAATGCTTCTAAGCAAACATATACATATACATATATATATATATATATATATATATATATATATATATATATGTTGTGACGCGGTGAATCCGAGGCTTCTCATCACATTTAAATTTCCCGCCGGCGCCGGTTGACTCGGTCTATGGTCTTCCTTATCAACGCTCAGCGGGGGAGCCTTACCACCCACTCTCAGAGCACTCGCGAAACCTTATAAAATTTGCGTAGCAGATTCGCATTTAATGATGTTCAAGTAGCGTTCCGAAACGAACCTAGAAGTTCGCACGCCGCCTATTGGCTTATTGTATAAATGGCTGCCCTGCGCGCGTTTTGATTGGTCACGGATTCCGTGCGAGCCTGGCGTTCACGTTTCATCTTGGAGCAACCGCGGCAACGAACAACTCTCCTCCTGTGCGTCCTGAGTGACAGGTCTTGAGTAAATTAAGAGGATACATGGCGTTTTAATTGGTAGGCATTTAAAAGATTTGCTTTAAAAAGGACAGATAATTCACGAGGATGGCTTCTCAGGTACCCATTTATATTATTCAAGCAAGCCAGATTAAGGTTGAAATCCTATCATCGTAGTATTATCTGTTGTTTTAGTGGGGAAACCTTAACCTGGCCTCGCTCCTTTCTCTCATTTGAAATTGTGATTTTCGTTCGATTTGGCTCATGTTTCCGCGCAGTGCTCGAGTGGTGTAATTTTTCCGCCGGTTGTTAATTGTATTCTTCCGTTTGATTTGTTGAGTTTTTGCGTTGGTCGTGGCCACTGGCTTTGTGTGTTAAAATGGCCGCCAGGTCCACGTGTTAGAATCAAATCATAAAATATTTCTTTTATGTTTTGGGAATTCTCGTTGCGGTAGTTCTTTTCTATTAAATTTACAAATGTAATTCAAAAATGTAAGCTGTAGAGATTTCCGCTTTTGTTTTATTAAATTAAGACTCTCATTTTTATTAACACTAATGGTCTCACTTCTTTCTTCCGGACTTGTTGGCTTACTTATAATTCCTCCCTTCCTCACCGCAAGCTCCTACCGCATTTAAATAGTAGTTAGCCGGCTTAAATAAAAAATGAAATTGGTAAATAAACCTCATGTCTGGGGGCCACCGAGAGGGCACGTTTGAAGATCATCGTACTTTCCGTGGATGGCGCAAAATAAAAATAAACTCTTGGTCGCGCCCAGACTACGTGGTGATCGGAGACCTAATCGCTCACAATTGGCGCCCAACGTGGGGCTCGAACCCATTACCCTGAGATTAAGAGTCTCATTCTCTACCGACTGAGCTGGCCGGGCGTTGTAAAGTATAGGCACAATACGGTCCCAACGTTCGGACAATAAGTTCGAAGAAATTCCAAAAGATTTCCCGGAAAAATAGACCACTCGAGAATCACGTTTTTGGAGCGTTCGTGAAAACTTTTTTCTCAGGCATAATGAGTTACGAAGAAAATTTTCTGAAGCTTACCGCTCCAAGTTTTTTTTTGATCTTGTGAACTGAACGGCAGCTTTGAGCGCCCTGACCTTGATTGAAGCATTGATTGATAAAATAAATAAATGTGCATTTAATAATCTCGTTTTGTTGAATGTGTAACCTTATTTCAAATAGAATAAGATTCTACTTATACAGATGTAAAATAAAGGACCAATTGAAAGTTTTTTTTTCTCGAAAAATTTTTTTTTTTCATCGCCTGTATTATCTATACCCCCCCCCCCAGAACGATAAATGTCACTTTTGCATCATTCCCACCTCAGCGTGGAACGAGAGGTCCGATAGACATGATGGGAGCGGAACAGGGACAGAATATGGCGTAAGCGTACCTGGTGTCTTCTCTCTCTCCCTACGGTACCGAGCCAACCTGGCTTAACGTACAGCGCGCGCACTGAACTTTCTCCACAGCAACAACACTATTAGTAATCTTGGGACGGTATTGAATTGATAAGCAGTTTATTTAACGAAAGATTGTTAGGTAACACGAACCTCTTATTTTTCATTGGGAACAGCAACCTTACTAATCATTAATTAATTAATGGAATCAACCTGGGGATCCGCTACAATTAATTTTGTTCTGTCCTGTCAATCTCTTCTTCTCATTTCTTTTTTTTTAATTTCACGGGATTTTTTTTTGATTTTTTCTCGATTTTAGTAAATTACAAAAAAATTTATTTCAAGACTTGAAATAAGAATACAAGAATTTAGAGAGATTGAATGGAATTTCACAGGCTTTTCGAATTCTGAAGGGGATTTTAAACAATTCCAATGGCTTTAAGGAATTAAAAAGTTAATTTTGGATTTCACCGGGGTTATACAGATTTCCTTAGATTTGGAAGATTTAAAAGGCATTACAGATTTAAAAGATATTCGAAAGGAAGTCCTAGAATTTCCGAGATTTTAAAATAATTTCAATGCACTTCGTGAGATTTTTGGAGATTCAAAGGGCATTTAGAAGGATTTTAATGGGTAACACAGAAAACCCAACTAGTTTTAGTGAGGATCCTATCAGAGTTCAAAAGCCTAAGAGAATTTATTTTTACGGATCTCATAAAAGCTTCGTTACTTAAAAGAATTTCTAATTGTCATACAGAAACATTCTCAAATTCAATTTAGTATTCTGAGATTCGAATCGACTCTTGAGTCTCCGATTTGTATGATAGCACGTGAAGAAATTTCATCAGATTTAACGGATTTGATTGAATACTAATGAATTTCAAGGGGTTTGAGAGATTTCTCGAAATTTGAAAGACTTATTCAGAGAACTTTGAAAATAATCGGAACCAATTCGCGTATGAAAGGGTTAGGTTAGCGCAGCCTCTAAACGCAAGAAATATTAAATAAAACACGCAAATGTAATAAATTTTATTAAAAAATTTGGAAATTCCGCAATTATTATTAAAAATAGCGTAAGCAGGATCAAAAGAAAATAAATTTCCGTATTTCAGTTTAAGACTTCATGAAATAACTGAAGGTATGCAAGAATAATTTACAGTGGTACCAGAAGAGTAGCGATTTCTCTCTGAGTTTTGTACGGTTTAAAAATTATATAGATTCGAGTGCGCCATTTGGGGTGAATATATCGTACAAAATGTCGTTCTTGGATTCAATTTCGGGGGTGAAAACTTCTACAGAATTAAAGAACCTGATATCCGAACTGGATAATCGTGAACTAATAGAAGCCTTGCAACTCATGTCCCTTGACACATCCGGCGGTAGGAGGGAGAGAAGCTCCAGGTTGCGTAAGGCTATAAAGCTAATGAAGAGAATTTCGAGCCGAGCCTCGGATGTAACTTCAGTTACTACCGAGACTTCGGGAGGTTCGAACCTTGAGATTGGGGATTTATTTTCAGAATTAGTTTCAGCCTTACCAAATAACCACCATCTTAACTTGTGTCCGGCAACAATGGCTACCGACCCACTAGTAACAACAAATACAATCACAACCACCGCCAATATGTCGATTTCTACCGAGCGTTACGAATTTAACCCGATTGTGAGGACGACTCAATCATTACAAACCACGTCAACCCCGCGACTACGGCCTTCAGTTTTTCCCATCCGTTTACCCTCCACCAACGTTGGTTTGTCGTTTCAATATTCGAATTTTTACGGATTGCCAGACCCTTTCCGGCTTTCGGTTCGACCT
>CAKNWT010331451.1:2692-39454 GCA_932066315.1 Andricus coriarius | reverse complement strand
CTTTTTATTTCAAGCTTTCTTACGTGAAGCATATTTTGTTGAATTAGTTTAGAAATGAAGGAAGACTTCATATTTTCCTTGAATATTCTTTGTTTTTTTTAATTGCACATTTTTAGAATTTTGAATGATCAAATAAATTCAAAATAATGAATGTGAGTTTGAAAATAGAAAGTCCAAATATAAGTTTTGCAAAATATGAAAGAAGAATTTGCTCAAATATTTGAAATATCACTTATTAAAGTCTAATTTTATAATTTCGTATCGCACTGACCATTATCGACCCTATTATTTCAAAAATGATTCTTTTTATTTTTCAGTTCTTATTTTCTCACGACGGAAAAGCTACAGAAAAGTTATGTTTGTTAATTTAAATTAATTTACACCTCACTCTAAGTGAAAAGTGGACAAAAGGTGGAAAATTAAAGAAAAATCCGCATCCTATTATTGTAAGAGAATACTGTTATAAATAATAATGCATTGTTCAAATAATTATTTTTGATAACTTGAATTTAATATTGCAAATAATTCTTTGTCGCAGGGTTATAAAGTTCTGTGATTACTACCAATTTTTCATTGTCCATTCTCGAGTGCGTTAATTCGAGCTTCCAACTAAGCAATGAGTTCAGTGTAACGTATTGAGAAATCTTGCTGGATATTACTCTGTAGTATTAATCTCTGTTCGTGGAGATAATATGACTTGATATGCGCGTATCTCGTTTTGTATGATGCGCGGTACAAGTCCCAAATGGACTGTGTCGTATTGTTCGTCAATGGCCGTAATGAGCGTTAGAGGTGATCTTATCCAACACCAGGAGGCCCACGGCTTGTTGCTGCAGTTTGATCCAAGTGACGTTCAAGTACGTCGGTACTCACCGTGATATTGAAGATAATGTTATGTTTATATTTTTCCCTCCTATAATTTCATTGTTATGACTGTGGTGGCCTGCTGCCTCAGATGCTAGGTCTAGACGAAGACGATCAACTAGTTCGTAAGGATTTTCCCAGTAGACGTAGTCAGTCTTTACATTTTTTGTTGCTATCATATACTGTGGTAGGGTAACCTCCAGTAGTTGAGGGCCGTCTGCATTATACGTTGAACAGTTTTGCGATAAAGTTCTTGTACTTGATATCTCTTCCGGTGCGAACATGTTCAGTTGGTATGTACCGTCGCTTCTTAAGTGCACTTGTAACAAGCAATGTCTCTTTATAATTATTTAAATCGACAGTTATTGTAGACGACTCTTTGGGAGTTTTCCTAAACATCAGTTCAAGGTGACAAACGGTTTTCAAATACTGTTTACCATTGGCGTTAATATATTGTCCCTCAAAACTATTGGGTTGATGAGCAATCATAAGGCTGTCATCACTGAGCTTACGTACACCATAAACCATATCCAAATACTGTTTTCTATTTTGTTGCATCATTCTAAGAAACTCATTTGTCAATTACCCATAGTTCTCAGTAGCCACCATTTATAGCATCTTCTTGAAGCAGAGTTGTATCTAGCTCTTCTTCAACGTCCGTAGGCATGAAGCAAGAGTTATCATCCTCTTCTGCTTCTTCCACTTTTTTATATACAAACTCATTTTGATCAAGATTCTTCTTAATTGAAGGATGAGATACGTCATCCAGTTTCTGCAGTGGCATGGCGACGTTAAACGTTTCACTCGTCATGTTTCCAGTGACTTCTTCACCTACTTTGAGCATTAGTTGCTTACCTTGAATCGCCTTACTAGATTTTTCGATTTGACGGAGCACATCCTTTTCTTTGTGAAACTTTGAAGTCAAGCCCATTTCTATATATTCCCTTGTTGAGCTTACTATCCTTGTCAATGACAAAAAATCCATATTTGTCAGTATTCCAATATGATGAATATAAATGTCTAAACTAGAAATAACTCATATCAATGCTCACATAACCATCATGCACACATCTCAAATTTCTTTCACCCTGCTTAAAAAGTTTTAACAGCTTGGCCTTTTTTTGAACCAAATGTTTAGGAATTTGGACATTATTTTGAAATAATTAAAAACTGCCAACATGTACATTCACTAATGCAGAAAAGGCTCGAATATTGGCCTGTTTCTTACAGGTGAAATCATCAAAGACAATTATAGAATTCGTTTGTGCTTCACTTGGTTGAATTACTTCTTCATATTTACTGAATGGAAAATATTGAACGTCATCCATATTATCTAAAACCTGTTCCAAGAATGTGTTCATTTGTTGTTTGAGTGATTTCAAGTAGACGCAGACATTGCCAACTTTCAAATAATTTGGCTTCAAGATTAGGGCAAGTAATGTATTTGACTTGCAAAAAGTCGATGATGCACAAAACATTGCGCGAATGCTGTCTAGTAGTAGACTTCCATGACGTTACATCATCTTTGCTGGTCGGATCAGCGTGTCAGACTTAACTACTGGAAGTTTAAAAGATTGTGTCCTAAAACACATCTTGATCTCCGCTACTGTCTAAATCTGAATCAGTGAAGAGTCACTTACTGTCAGTGAAATCTCACTGATTCAAATAGCCAGAATCCGGTCACTGACAACCAGTGAAAAGTTACTTATTCATTCAGTGAAAGTGACACTTTTTCAGAGTTGAAAGCACTGCACCATGTTAATTTAGCAGTCAAAATAAAATAAAGTTTTAGTAGATTCAATCAAATAATCATAGTAAAAACTTAAAACCCACAAATGAGATCAAATATTAAAAAAGGTTCAAAGTTTTGATGCTTCTAAATGACAAAAAATCTCACATATTTCTTTACTTTTAAGATTGAACTGTCATGTACATACCCGTCAAGTAAGTACTTTTTATACGAGTTAGATTATACCTTTCCCGCATTAAATTCAGAACACTTACAGTCCCAAAATTCAAACATTTATTTAACTACAAAATTATGTTTGCTACTCATATAAAAGTATAATAACAACGCTTTACTTTAAAACTTAGAAGTTATGCCTCAACTGATATTTCAATCAGTGAATTTCCCACTGACTCATATTTAGAGAGTACTATAATAGCTATAAACACAACGCTTATATCGCTTATAGGTCATTTTCGTGCTAACCTTCGTAGAGTGCAAACTGATTGTGCACCATAAAACGAGTGAAGTAACACGCAGTTATCACCGAGGTAAAGCATTGCTCAACATGGTCATCAAAAACTTACCGTTTGAGTTACACTTGCCCAACGAAACTCAGTATGGGGTTGAAGAAGAAATCTATTTCAAAGAAGAAAACCACCTAAAAAGAAAACTCTGTTTGAAGAAGAATAAACCAGCTACGAAAAATAAATTAATAGGCTTTAGGAAGGTTGTGAATATGACTAAAAGATCAATAGAATGAAGCAGTGATGGAAAAGTGGCCATCAAGTCGGGAATCACAGTTGCGCAGAAAGCTGTACTAACAATCCCTCCGAAAGTCGGTGGTGCTCTGCCACTGATTCCGATTTTTTCTGGACCTAGTGCACTTAGAGCTTATACGGATGGACCAGCAGGTGTAGCTAATGCGGTCAACGATGTCTTCATGTGAAATCTTATTGAAAAGGACTGGCACTTCGTCTGAAACCAATGTCAAAAAACTTGTATTGAAGCTTCCTCACCACGTACTGACTCATGTGGATCTGTTCAAGTGCGCCAAAACTCTAAAAATTTCACATTTTCATTGAGTGTTTATGCGCAATCAACTACTAGTGCAGGGAAGCAACCAAATTGAGTTAGCTACGATGAATCTTGAGCATAGGTGCGGGCCTAGTACCTACTACGTAAGTAATAAAATGATCCTTAAAAATCTGCTATACTTTAAAAGTTTCATTAATTTTTGTTCACTATGGGATCTTGTAGATTATCTGGGTGTTGGTAGCGTAATAAAGTACAATCATCATAGATATCAGGACTACGCCAGTGTTGAATGTGGATACCTGTACTTAAAATTTATATGCGGATAGGTGCATATGAAGGATAAATACAGTTCAAATAACAGTGTGTCATGAACTGACTAGAGTCAGTATGCAAAAGAACATCATCATAGATGAATCATTTACTCGAAGGATATCAGAAAACTTTTCTGTGCTCGACGCAAAGTATTCCCCACCAATAGAACTCTCTCCTAGTAAGAACTATGCACTTGGACTCGTTGGAGCTTCGATCATTGTAATATAACCAGTGTTACGATATTACTTGATTCACAGTGCTATCTCTACGGCGATTTGAATCTGCATATTAATCATGATAAGTTTGCACTACTGTATGATATGTATGCCAACTTTAAGGCATCCTACTATGGCAAAGAGCCAGAACCAGTGTTGAAGAAAAGCGATTTCAAATAAGACGCCTCACTCAGTGGCATGGGTTTCTCAAGACAAAACAAGTTTCTGAAATAGGCCTCAATGGACGTTCATTCAGGATTTGAATCTGCACACAAATTCCTGGCTGAAACTCCGTTGCCTACTGTCTGATTATACGTGATGATTTTATTCAGTACCAGCCCCTAAGTGGTAACGTGAAGAAGTGGATTTAAAATGATAGTGGTTGTGGGTGTAATACCAGTGGTGGCGGGGGTGATATCGGTGGTGGTGAAACGAAAAGGTATAAAAGAAATGATTTCAACAAAAAATTCTTTTTTAATCAATATGGAGTTCATCTTGGACGTGCCAGTGTTGAAGAAACCCATTAACCAGTTCATATTCAAGAAGTTGACTATACTTTCTCTTCAGGAAGATGATCAGCCTGTTCTCTCCATCTTTCGACCTCCCTGGTACTGCGTGTCACTACCTGCCGAATGCAAGAGTGGAATTTTTTGACTGTCGCGCAATTACCATAGCCTAGAATGCACTTCCATATGCTGGAATTAAAATTGTGCAGTTTCAAATACTCTAACTCTCAAGACCTGGTTCTTAACTACTCGGGACCAGTCGACTATTAGCCATTCTGCTGAAATTAAAGCCGACGATGTCAAAGTTGATGATACGACTAAAAGTGTCAATACTTCCATGAGCAGCACGTCACTTATAGACTTCTGTGACAGTTTTGAGTTTTAATTTTAACTACGTTTAATTCTTTGTAATTCAGGTTATAGCTTAATTTGTAAAACTAAGTTAAAATTCTTCATTGTAAAATTAGGCTTAGAATTTTTCCTTAGATGAACAAATATTTAAGGTGGTTACAAGTCATCATTGATTTAAACCTGTTCTCTTAGTTAAGCATTAGTTATCAAGGTAGCACTCTACCTTTTTTTTAAATAGTAGTAACGTTTCCATCATTAGTTACTTAAATCACTAACAGATGGCAGGTAGATTAGGCAGGTGATATACCTGTCATTCTATGGCAATACTCCAAACCTATCATAGAGACGTAGTTGGTATTCATACAAATAGATGATACCGTTGTCATTTTATCAAAGAACATAAATTTTAACGAATTTTGTACCTAAATTCTTTTCTTGAAATTGGCTTAATAAAATGTAATAATAACGGTAATAAAATCGCTCGCAGAACAACCAGCTTGATTATAATCTTTGAGATAAGGACTATAGGATATATTACGTATAAGCTGCAAACCAAATATTCCATTACATTTAATGGAATAATTTTAATTAATTATCTTTGTTCTCTACTTGGAAAAAATGAGGAGCGCTTATGCGCTAATCTTTACCTTGATAATCATCTTTAATTCTACTATTAAATATAATAATACGATTTACCTATAATTTTTAAAATATGTTTAAACTTTTCAAAAATAGTCATTTTGATACCTTTCCTTTCATTCCCTAATCCCTTCTCAATTTGTGTATATCTACGTTCTTTTACTGTAAGGGCTTTACTTCCATATGCTACGGGTGAATTTTCCTGTAGAAAAACAGCTTCTAAACCTTTTTGTAAAGCAGGGTTCACTTGAAGGCACAGATTTATTAACATCATGATATCTTAAAACGCGATATTTGGTAAAAATTTATTTTCATACACGCAAAGCTTTTATGTGTTGGAAGATTTGCTGATTTAGCTGCCTTGCATATATTTTTAAAGGATCCTGAGCAGAACTGACGAGTCCAGTAGTTCTAGTAAGGCTCGGGACCACTGCCCTAGTGGAATTAGTGATAACTGTATCGATTCCAACCCTGTGGTACCAGCATATCTTAAAGAAATTAAGGATCCTCTTTCTTGCTGCAGAGTTAAGTTGAGAGTTCGATCTTTTCCCTAATGATGACCCTATTCCTGGTGCTCCTCGCGGTGGAACTTCCTATTCTTTTGAAAGAAATAATTCACCTGAAAGGTTTCTTCCTCCTGCCGAGCCTCTTCTTCGTGTAAGATCCAGATCTCCTCATTCAACAGCTAATCTTCCTCTCAGGTCCATAGCTCCACGTATGAGGATTCCTTCTCCTGATGGGCATGGTTATAGACTTGAACAGCTTAGATTCATTCGGCTTATTTCCTTTAAGAATCACCGCCAGATATTTGAACTTCGAAGATACGCTTTTCCTGTCGATAGTATAATTAAAATAAAAACGGGAAATTCTAGGTATGGGCCTGTGCCAATCGAAGAACAAATTGTCTTATCAACACCCGATAATGACGTCTTTGCAATATTTGCGAGTTATAATGTTCTTGCTGGAATATATATATCTCATCCTCAGCCTAGAAAACGGGTGAAAATAAACATGCGAAGTGGCAGGATTACCCCGTTGACCACAAAAGAAATCAATGATACTCCAGTAGGTTCCCAACGCACAATCAGGATGAATTGTAGAGTGGATCATCTAAACCTTACAGTCAATAATCCTGCACACCCTTGATTACAAAAATGTTGAATGATATTTACTATTGTATGTGATCCAAAATCGGATTTAAATCTTACCTTTAAATAGTAATTACAATAAAAAGTCAATGTGTTATGGTAGTGACGGCTTTAATCTTTCATCAATTCTCCTGCCAGGCTTCTTGAGCAACATATAAGTCATGCAAAACTGCATTGTTTTTGATAAATCAATCTACACCTGAGAAATTATAACAAAGTTAGGCGAAAGTAACATTAGCGGTGCGAAAGTAAAATTAGCGGGGCGAATGTAAAATTTGCGGGGCGAAAGTGAAATTTGCGGTGCGAAATTCGAGACTTTGAACCGCGAAGAAACCTATAGGAAAATGCGTCGGACCCGCTTTTCAGGGCCAAAAGGTGGCCAGGGTGGAGAGTGGAATAAAAAATTATTTGTAACACGGGACGAACGTAGATTTTTCCCTCTGATAATTACTGCCCTCGCGGGATAAATCTGCTCCTTTGGCCCCTTGTTACATAATATACTATTTTCCCGTACAACAATGGTTTTAGGGGGAAAATGTATTAGGCATAAAACATGTATTTTGTATGCTCTACAGCTACAAAAACAGCTTTAAAATCCTGTTTCTTGGGGGTTTTGACCTTCAAAGTTCAATTTATACGAATTTCCACTATCATATTTGTAAACAAGGTGTCAAAATAAATCGGGATAGGGAGCTTTAAATTAATCAAAGGTACTCCCTTTTCGAAACTTTATTAGAGTTTTGTATTTATCCAGTAATGTATTTAGTGAAATATCAAAATAAAAATGTTTTGGGAAAGTTATTTGAAAAATTGTTTGAAATTACTTTTATCTTTCAAAGTTTAATATTTCTTCATTAATTTCTACACAATTACAATCTTAATTATTGGCATATTTACATTATTCAGTTTTACTGGTGAACTGAGACCAATAATATTTCGTAATGAAGGATATTTTTTCTTTGAAAAAATTTCAAAGATATGCATTATTTTATGAAATTTTACATTGAAGCAATCAATCAATTTTAATATAATGGCAACAAAGATTAGTGAAAAAAGAAAAAATCCGACCCAGAAAAATAGAAAAACTGCACAGTTGCTTAAAAAAATCTCTATAATTTGGTAATCTTGTATTTGCATTTGTATTGTTTACAGATTATGTAAGCCTGCGGGATAAAATATAAGTCAAGCTATCATCAACAAATTATTCTTGTTTTTAATATACCTTAATGGTAAATTATGGATAAAAAATCATATATTCTGTAAGAAAGTGTACACATTTTTTTCTTTTTCTGTTTTCCAATATTCACGTAACGCTTTTTATTAATTGCAAAAAATCTGAATAATCGTATGATATTTGAATGATTTTTTTACAATAAATTGTTGTGTGCGATAAAATTTGTTGTTAAGTACGCATAACTACGCTAAATTACCATGATCCTTTGTCAAAACTAGTTTTAACTCGTCAAAACGTCCTTTTGTAAAAAACCGAAGATTTTTTTAATCCCATTTCATTTCGTGTTTTAACTGAAAATAGCAGTTAAAACTAGATTCACCCAGTTGTGCTTTTGAAATAACTGGTTTCAACTGTAGTATTCAGTGTCGTTCGAGATGTGACCAATCTCTCTTCAGTGACCAGTCACTGTAAACTCCGTATTTCGGGGTTTGACTTAATAGTGCAGGTAAGATTAGTTCTTTCAAAAGCACAATTAGGTGAATCCAGTTTTAACTAATATTTTCAGTTAAAATACGAAATCAGATGGAATTAAAAATTTCTTCGGGTTTTCGCAAAAGCGAAAGTATTTTCGCGTTTTAATTAGTCAAAACTAGTTTTAACTGATTTCGGGTATGAACGGTGACATAGTAACTTAATTTTTTTCTTAAATCTGACGCTTATCAAATGTAAATATCTCAGAGGAACAAGCATGATTATAATCTATAAGATAACGACCATAGGATAGATTATATAATACCTCAACTAAATTTTCCATTAATACATTAATTATTTTTTTCTCTGCTTGGTAAAAATGAGGATCGTTTATACTATTGTCTTTAACTTGGAAATCATCCTTAATTGTATTGGTAAATATAATAATATAATATATCTAGTATTTTGAAAATATGTTTAAACTATCCGTGAATAATAAGTTTTGCCCGAGATAATCTCAACCGAGCAATTATAAAAGCTTGGCTTCATAAATTGTTTCAGAATCTGATAGTTTGAAAAAAAAGTTTAAATGTACATAGACATATTTTCTTAGCATCTGCATGTTCTCATTTCCATAAGTTTCCTCTTTAAAGTAATTTAATACTCGCTGTTTTTTTGAAAAGCGATTTTAGAGGCTAATAATAACTTCCTACCAAAACTTTCTTTCTACGGACATACTGACGACATTTTCCGCATGCACAGGCAATAACTAACTACCCGAGTCGAAATATAGCCGCTATCTTGACGCTCCAAGTGGAAGTATTGCCCCTATTTTGAAGCTGCTTATTATACTAGCTCTTACTTAGCCGCTCCTAAAGATATTGTTATTCTATTTTGCTTCTACATAGGTTTCAGCCCCTACATTGAAGCTCTTGCCTCTATGTTCTTGAGTTTTACTAACGTTTCTTTTAAAGCTCCAGAATCTTCACAGAGTTTTTAAGTTATCTTTTAACGCTCGCTGTAACTTTTTGTATATTCATGCTCAAATATGACGTCGTTGCCTTGACGCCTGAGCTCATGTGACAAATACTTTGCTGTTTCCTCCCATCTCCATCGCCGAAGTTTTTAAAAACGTACATTTTAGACAAAGATAATATCTTTGTTTTAGTGATAAATATTAAAATAATAATATCTAAAATGGCTTCAAAAGTAAAGAAGTTTGCGTTTACCTGGTGGCTCGATGATAGAAAACAAGGTGTCATTCAGTTATCAATGATTCCTAAGAAAAGTCGAGACGTAGGCTGTTTAGCTACATTAAAGTGGAATGATATTAAGGAAAGGAAAACTATACAATTAAAAAAAAAGTGCTAGCTATTAGCGGTAAGTATATCATTTTATTTGACATTGACCTATATAATTATATTGTTTCGTGATAACGACTCGAAATCGAATTCTAATTTATTCTATCTAATTTATTGTTTAAAAAAAAAGTAGAAATTTCGCCTGTAAGAAAAGAGAATTCTCCTGGCCACAAAAGTTATATAGCAAGCATCACATTATTATAAGCATGATTATAATATGTGTACTTCGATTTTTATATCTTACTATATTTTCCTTTATTGTAGAACTTTGTTCGTTTTTAAAAACACACTGTTACTGGTTTATTATATTCTAATATTTTGTGATATTAATTATTACTCAGTTTGAGTTATAAATCTTCTTTGTATTTTGAAAAATTCGAATAAAAAAAATATAAGGGAAAAAGGATTAATAACTCATCAGCGAAAGAAATATAAGAGTGTACAAAAAGAATATTAATTGACGAAAGATTAACAAAAGTTGAGTGAAACAAGATCACTGTGACATTTTGTACATATTTCATGAAATGTTGCAACTTCATTTAACAACAAACAGCAATTTTGTTGAATGATTATGCAAAATAACTTAAAATATTGCGCAAATGATGTCACTATGTTTTCGTCTTACTCTACTTTTGTTAATCTTTCGTCAAATAATTTTATTTTGTACAGGAAGGTAGAATATAGAGCATTCAATTAGAAGCAAAACCTGAGCCCCTATTTTGACGCTCCAAGTGGAAGATTTGCAAATTTGTGCCCATTAGAGCGCCAAAGTAGGGGCAAAAATCACATTAAATAGGATCTACTTTAAAACCTTAGCCCCTACAAATGACAGCGTGAAGAGCGTCAAAGTAGGGCCTAAATTTCCACTCGGGTAGTCCTTCTCAATTTGAGAACATCTACGCTCGACCTCTTTGAAAGCTTTACTTCCATATGCGACGTGTTTCTTGTAGAAAAAATGCTCCTAAACCATTTCATGAAAAACTTTTTCTGCTTTGGCTCATGACTGATCTTTTAAACCTGCATCTCGATTTCTACTATTAAATTTATATTTTGTAAAGCTTTCAGTAAATGATTTCAAATAAGTGATGCGTTTTTTCATCGAGCTTCCAACAGCTCTTGCAAAATGGTGAAACACTGACTTCACACGTGGCGTTGACAGCAATCACGAATGTGCAGCTTTCTGTTAAGGACATCCATTATAGGACGGAAAAACTCCTTAATGTTAATTTCTAACTATTTTTTCAAATGTTTATATCCAGAATATTGTGACTTTTCGTTTTTATAAGAATTGGAAATATTTTAGTAAAACGGGCCACTTTGACTGACCCGAAGAGCTCCTGACTATTAAAGTGTTTTGGTTATTTTATTATAATCAGGGCCTACCTAGAGCTAAATAGTATTTCTAGTGACAAATAATGGAATATTGTAACAGTGCCTTAAGTTTAAAGGGTCCCGACTAGAACTTACTAGACCAGGAGTTCGAGTGAGGATCAGAACACTATCCTTATCAAAATAGGGACAAGTGGATCGATATCCACCAGATACCCTTAAAAAAGTTGAATGCTCTCCTTTTTGTTGCAGAGTCAAGTGTACAGTTCGATTGTCTTCCTAATGGCGAGCCTATCCCTGGTGTTCCTCATAGCAGACCTTCTAATTATTCTGAAAGAAATAATTCACCTGAAAGGCTTCTTCCTCCTGCCGAGCCTCTTCTTCGTGCCTGGTCCAGATCTCCTTCTCCAACAGCTAATCTTCCTGTCAGATCCATAGCACCATCTATAAGGCTTCCTTCTCCTGTCGGACATGTTTATGGACTTGAACAGCTGAAATTTATTCGGCTTATTTCCTTTAGGAATCACCACCAGATATTCGAACTGCGAAGATACGCTTTTCCTGCTGATAGTTTAATTAAAATAAAAACGGGAAGGTCTACATATGGGCCTGTGCCAACCGAAGAACAAATTGTCTTAGCAACACCCGATGGTGATGTCTTTGCAATATTGGAGAGTTATGATCTTCTTGCTGGAATATATTTATCTCAACCTAATGCTAGAAAACGGGTGAAAATGAACATGCGAAGTGGCAGGGTTACCCCGTTGACCACACAAGAAATAAATGACACTCCAGTAGGTGCCCATCGCACAATCAGGATGAATTATACAGTCGATCATGTAAGCCGTCCAGTCAATAATCCTCCACACCCTTGATTAAAAAAATCTTAAATAATATTTACTATTGTATGTGATCCAAAGTCGAATTTAAATCTTTCCTTTAACTAGTAATTACAATAAAAAGTCAATTTGTTATGGTAGTGAAGGCTTCAATCTTTTATCAATGCCCCAGCCAGACTTTTTGAGCAACATATGGAAAAATCTCTTGCCTCACAGTCATGCAAAACTGCATTGTTTTTGAAAAATCAATCTATACCTGAGAAATAATAAAACATTGCATTCATAAATTTTTTCACAATTTTGAAATAAAAAAATAAAAGTTTAGATTTATGTATATTATGTTAGCACTTGCATTTCCTCGTCCTTAGAAGTTTCTCATATTTATGTCCAAGAATTGTTATTTCATCCTTACTATAACTGATATTTTAATCTAAGTTGGAAACAATACTCTCTCATTGTTATTCGCAAATTGCATATGCGAGATTTTTTTAAATATTACATATAAAAACCCCTTTCGTATAAAACGTTTATCCATTAAGTAGGCAACTATTTAGATATTAAGATATTTAATTATCAAGACGTGAAGAGTAAGGGAGAGAGATTGTAGGTGCACCCTGAGGATACGGAGCGGCCCAAGGACGACCGCCTTCTGCATTTTCCCCGCAAGTGTCTTAGCATTTTCTTGAAACGCAGGGATGCTTTTCAGGCTATTAACCAGTGAAACCTTGGCACCTCCAAGAGCGCCGATGATCAAGACGATAGGCTTAAAGGAATATTCCGGGTATAGCCGTCGCAACTTCCTTATAAGTTCTAGTTCCTAGTTGTTCTCCTGTGCTTTCTTAATCCGGGCCTAAAGGAGTGAGTACTCGAGTTGGATAAGATTTAATGCATTTTCCTCACCGCTGATATTGAAGTCAAGGCCGAGTGTTTCAGTAGCCTCTTCCGCCAACTTGTATAGAAACGCCCCTTTGCCCATCTTTTCTTGTTTCCTGACGATTTTAAGAAGACGGTCTTGTCCATTTGTGACTATATGTGCTGTACTCCGAATAATCATGTTGTGAAGACATTCAAGATACTACTTGAACGGCAACTATGTTCATCGCAGATACTTTGTTCCTCGCCGACAGTTCGGAAGACCATATCTGTCGGAGGAGACGTTTGTATCTGTATCGGATAGTATCCCTTATAGATGTAACGTCCTGAATGCGGCTCTGTGGTACGCCCAGCTATGTATAGGTCTATTCAGCGCTAAAATGTCATATAGCGCTGCTGTCGATGAGCTCAGGGTATTCGGGGATACCATTAAGTTTTCTTTTCATCAAATAAACCTTGGCGCATTTCTCTAACCCGATCTCCATTCCAATCTCTTGAGTGTACTCTTTAATAATGTCTAGAGCTTGATGTAGTTTCTCTTTATTTTTAGCAGAGATCTTAAGATCATCCATGTTGAACACATGAGTGACCTTATGCTTTTGATTACTAGGTTTGCCGCAGAGATACCCTTCGGAATGGCGAAGTGCGAGAGATAGTGGCAATAATGTGAGGCAAAAGAGGAGAGGGCTTATGATGTCGCCCGGAAACACACCTCTCTGAAAGGTGGAACTGTTAGTGATCATACGATGTTTTCCAGATGAGATAGGAAATCTGGTTTTCGAAAGCGGCATTAATCTCTCTATGCACCTCACGATGTGTGGATGAACATTCAAGCCTTCCAACAGACAGATGATAAGTATATGGGAGGTTGAATTGAAAACTTTCTGGTAATTAATCCAGGCCATTGATAGGTGACGGTGATAGAATGCTGCGTCTTTACAGACACATCTATCGATTAGCAGGCTTACCCGATATCCTGCTACGCCTTTCTTTGAGCCGCGTTGTCCGTACATCTCTCGCCAAACAGGTTTAATTGTCTGAACAATCCTATCATTTAGGATGGCTGTGAAGATCTTATATAGTGTGTTCAGACAAGTTATTGGCCTATAATTATTAGAGTCAGCTAAGTCGCCACTCTGGAATAGGCTCTTCCGACTTTAGATATCAGGTGAAAATTCGGGCCAGATGCTGGTGGGTCGAAGGAAACTTCTTCCACCAGAAGGTCTTCATACCATCTGGTCCCGGAGCGAAATAGTTCTTCATGCCTTTTAATACTTTATCACCTCCTCGGTTGTGATAGGTGGGCGTTCCTCCTCAGGTATTACGAGGGCACTGCACAGCTCCTTGAAGCTATTTATATTCTTTACGTTTTCTTCCAGTGGATGCTGGACTTTGTAGACTTCTCTTTAAAATGCCTGGACATCCTCTGGTGTGGGCGGGTGGTCGACAGTAACTGGAGGATCTTGGAAGAGTCGAGATGGGTAAGACGAAAACTGTTGATTTTCTCTGACCCACCTCTCTCTCCGCTCTACACTTCTCCTACCATTAGATAGTACTCGTATTCTGTCAACAATATGCTGCCTGATGTTCAGTAGCTTTTACTTGTTGAGTGTGTGTGTCTAACCTTGGCAGTGAAAGTCCTGCCAGATGTTGTGTAGTCAATGACACACTGAATGCGGGACAAATGCGAATGCTCTCTCTGCATTATACACACCACAATTGATAGACCAGAGGTCTGATTTTTCGGAAAGATCTCCACGAAGCTCGTCATCCAGTTCAGCTAGATTTTTGGGTTTGAGAGAAACCTAAATGTTGATGTTTCTCCGGGTCCTGAAGCATCGTTCTTCATCTATTGGATGCCTGCTCGCGGTTAGTCTCAGTGTCGTCTCTCTTTTTCTGTTGCTGGCTTGTTCTGGCTGCGGTTTATTAGGCGCTCCGCTTATATAACCCCTTTTCCAGAGTTTCTCGGCACGGTTTCGCAGGCCTTTATGCGAAAAATGCAACCTTTTCGCTCAGGGGCCATACTGGCATCATAGCACTCCAGCAGGTCGTCCCTGAGTCGATCCGTCCACTTAAAAGTAACGAGATTCTGCCAGTCGAACCGGTAGGAAATGACTGAAGATACCTTGTAGCCAAAATATAACAACTTATTATAATAAGTACATTTCGCGCATCACCAACGGAAACGCCCTCTCGGCGGAAGGAGAGGTACTTTCCTTCTTCCCGGGTATGAAGAATCACAGAACAATCAGGGCTGAACTTCTGGCTCTGATATAAAAATGCTAAAGGCTGGACTTCCGGCTCAGGCAGCCACATCGGCGTCCAACCACCTCAGTCATCAGTAAGTTCCGCAGCCGTTTACTCCCCTCTCAATACTCCACCAAAAACTAACCCTCCGTCTAATACTCACCCTCCGTCCTTGTTTCCCTATTTTCTTCTTTCGCCTTCCCAACGTTTCATCTCGAATAAGCATATACATAAAATATAAACCTCCGCTATTTCCTCCTATAGCTTCCCATTCATCACACCCTTTTCTCTCGTCAGAAAACCACTCTCACCCACTCGGGCAGAGAACCGAAAGATCCTGGCCAAGCTTCACTCTCCCTCTCCTCCAGCCCGACCGGCCGTCACTCCTACTCCAACTCCGGTGCGATTCTCTACCCATCCGCACAAAATTTCGGACATTTTCTTGGTTTTATCTACAATTGGAACTCACTCTATTCTGACTCAGCACCGTCTTCCTGCATCATCCCCACTCTCTCTTGAGAATATTCACCGTCTGCTACGCTATTATATTGGAGAGGGTGTGACTTGTGAAAACCCTGAAACACTAGATGTCAGAATTATGCACTATTCTTCTACTATTAAGGATGAACCACCTCTCACTCCTTTCTATGGTTTCCCCTTCCAAAGATCCATCTTCCTCACTCTGGCTCTTTCCATCCTGTGAGACAAACACGGCACACCCTTCCTCCCTCTAGTGACATTTTCTCTCTTTCTCTCATTCCCACCATGAACGGTCTCCAAGCGTGAAAATACCTGATTAAAACTCTGGGATATTCACGGATCTATGCGGCTCCCCCTACCAGCCGGAACAAGGCACCCAAAAGTATAGCTAGGTTGGACCAATACCTTCCGAAACACAAAGCAATCTTGGTCAAGGAAGAAGCTGCACGTGGTCAGGAAGCAGAGTGACAATTCCTCTTACTCCCTTCTCTGGAATTCCACAGACCTGTCTGTTTATCCTACCAGATAAAATTTCCAGTAGTAATCAGAGCCGGTACACCTCTATTCTTCCTTACCTATAGTAACATTTCCTCTCACTCCGCCATATGGTTCTTCCAATATCCACCTCTCTCGCTCTTTCTCTTTGCCCCTATGAAAATTACTCGACATACCATCCCACTAGTAACTATAGTAACCTTTCCTCTCGCTACCTCTTACGGTATTCCCTAGACTATCCCCGTACCACCATCAGCAAGTACCTATACCATCCATTTGATGAAAAAAATAGAGGATAACGTGATGCTCTCAAAGTCAAACTAAAAGTAGTTGGAGTTTGAGCGCCTACAATACTATAAACTAGCACTAAATATAAGTCCACAAATCGCGTGTTCACGTACAACATACATAATGATAAATTTGAAATATTTAGAGTTCTATCAATTTCTGAACATAATCTCTTGAAATTCACGGAAATCTGTTAAAGTGACTTGAACTCTTTAAAATCCTTCTGAATTTGTCAAATTCCTTATTCATATCCCTCAAAACTGTTGAAATCCATAGAAATCCCTTAAACCAAAATTAAATTTTTTTGAAAGTTTTCTTGAATCCCTTGAAATGGTGAACAATTTTCGAAATATTTTGAAATCATTTGAAATTCGTTGGATATATATTAAATGGTTCAGAATGGTACCCTTTTCCAGTGAAATCTCGCGGTTGCCTTTATTACGAAATCTCAATAAGGGGTCGTGCATATAATACGTAACGCGTTTTTCTTTTGTTCGAATAAAGACGAGAATAAAATTGCCATGAAGCCAAAAGGGATACAACGATATAAACAAAAGAAAAACGCGTTACGTATTATGTCCACGATCCCATAGTATTTGTGAAATAATTTAATATATGAGTTTTTTTTATTTATTTCCACGCATATTTCTATTTAAAAGTCAGTGATGAGCAAAATACGCTGCTGAAAACTGCAAACACTTCGAAATACATGCAAACTCGTAATAGTTACGTCGCAAACTGAACACAGTTTTCGCACTCCCTTTCAGTTGGGTCGGATCGGTTGATACGACGATAAAAGAGTCAAGGAAGCAGGCGCATTGAAACGAAAAGTTCATTTATTCCACAGTCGACCGAAATGGCCACCTTTTCCCCCTGAAAATAGGGGCGAAAGTAGCATATATTTCCAGTGAACCGCATTTGCGGGGCGGCAGTAAAATTAGCGGGGCGAGTGTAAAATTTGCGGGGCGAAAGTGAAAGTTGCGGGGCGGAATTTGAGACTTCGAGCCGCGAAGAAATCTATAGAAAAATTCGTCGGACCCGCTCGCTTTTCAGGTTGTCACGGTCGAGAGTGGAATAAAATATGTAACGTTGCAAAATTCTTGCAACTCACAAGTTTTGATTAGTAAAATTTTATTTTGACATTTAGATATTTTTCGTAAATTTATAGATTTAATTTTATAAGGTCAGAAATCGCGGCTGTAGTACGGAAACTCCATGACTAGGGCTAGATTTAAGATTTATAATTTTAAGGACTTATTTTGTTTGTTTCTTTTATTTTTTTGTAACGATTCGGACTCATCGAGACATCGTAGGACATCGAGGGATTTCTTTCGACTTCGAGACTCAAATGAGACGCCACTGGAGACTCTTAAAACGACTAGATTCCATCGACACATTTCAAGCCGTTTGAATTCTCCCGTCTTTTCTATCTACTATCGTCTGCCAGACTCGAAGGATCTGTGGATCCTTATCTACAAGGATCATGTTAGGATGCCGGCCAGATTAGGAGAAACGCTACAAGTTACGAAAAATCTGGAACGACTTATCTTCCTGGCATAGAAACTTTTTGGAACCTTCACGATGGGAAATTTCTTCGTCAATTCCCAACGTGACTAGGGAATCTCAATGCGCAATGCCCTCTTCACGTCGGCTGATACCAATTGGTACCGAACCAAATCCTGCTCTGATCAGCCAAGGTAATTGCGGGCTCCAGGAGGTGATCAAATGGGTGGATTGGAGAGTAAGGACAAAGAAACAACAACACTGGATCATTATGGCGATAATGGAAAGAAGGAAGGATGATTACCAAAAATAACAGGGTACCGAGCTCCATTTATTCATACGGCCTTGGAAGGCAAACCCAGCACCCCGTCACCGCAGCGGCCTTACCACTTATAGGAACGGCGGAGAGAAGGAGGAGAAGGAACGCCGAGGCCGAGTCCCTGACCGTCGCAACCACGCTCGCTCTTCTCTGCCTGCCACAACCGTGGCAAGTCCGAGTATATTTTCGAAGTTTCAGGCGAAAGTCGAGTTTGAAGTCGAGTAGTGTTCCTGACAAATTCTAGAAGACGCGTTCAACGACTCCCGATCCCCAGGAAATCCATCGTCAACGTCCGGAATTCACGGGTAAGGCCAACTCTTTATAATAAAGATTAAGGGAATCTCGCTCAACACGTGGCCACCTTGAATCACTTTTGATTCTAAAAACTTTGTGTTTCTGTAGAGAAAATGGCATCACACGTGGTCGAGGCGGAGACTCCCTAACTAGGCCTTCTTGTTCATTTGTTTCATATAATATATATTGAAGTTGGTATTTATATTGTGTTTTGAAATGTATCCCTGATTTTGAATAATTTTTGTGCAATTTGTGAACTGAGCCCCCAGTCAAGTGTTGCCCTGTCACGTATGACGCCCGTGAATTCTGACTCCGTCGAGCATTTCAAAAAAACTTATTTTTGCCGCGTAATTGAGTCCCGAATTGTGTTTTATCCCGAAACTCAATTTTTAATTATTTATGAGTGATGCCCCTTTCAAGTGCTAACCTAAAAATGTACCATGTTACAGAACTGAGCCCCCAGTCGAGTTTTGCACCAAATTTAAGTTAACGGCAAAAGGATGTGTCCTAGTTTTTTTTGTATCAGAGGATATTAATTCGAATTCCTTAAAAATGTCATACAGTCAAGGACTTTCCCCTCACCCCTCCCCTTTTCATGTTTGAGACATTACGGAAACTTTGTGCGTCGAGAGGTGTGTATGAATTTCGATTGTATTATGGGACTATGTCGTGATTATTTCATTCTTATTTTTGACTAATTTCGTCAGATCAATTTGTGCCATGTTTATTATAAGTTTATTCGACAGATTTTGTATATAATTTTGATTTGTGTGGAGGTTGCTAGCTTTTGGGATAATTATGCCATATGGTTAGGAATTATTAGATTGAGAATAGAGTCAGTAAGGTTAGGCGAGCTAGGCATAATTTCGCTAGAAACTAAAAATGTCAAGATTTAAGAACATTATGATGTGGATTATTGGGGTTAATATTGGAATGCAGAGGTCTGGATTATTTGATATTTTATAGTGATTTTGAGTTTGTCTATTACTAACCGAATAAAATAGGTTATGACTAGTCATGAGTCATTACTAATTTAGTGAGGTTAGGCTATAGTTGACTTTGAGGTTAGGTTATTTTTTTGAAAACTAGACTTTTGAGATGAAAATGTTGGATTGTTTTTAATTTAATTTAGTTGAGAATTTTAGTTTGAATAATCATGGAAATTTGTGAATGATTATTTTGCGTTCTTATTGGAACATTTAAATTGATTTTTCTGGAGATTTGTTTAGCTCGACCTTAGGATAGCATTAGGAATTTTAAGTTTTGTTTTGTAAATGCCTAGCATAAATTCCGGGCAGGGAAGCCTAACTTTTTGAAGTTAGCCTAGTTTTCAAGTATTAGTTTTTGGTTTAAGATTTATTCTGTTGTAACATGAGTTGAGATTATTATTATTATCAGAGCCTTGATTGATTGTTGGATTATACACATTTGTAATATGTCGAGACTCGAAATTAAGTAAAACAATTGTTCTCAAACCTGGCTCATCATTATTCCAATTTATTGTGATTAAATAAATTACAAGAATTATTTGTTTTAAATATCAGATTATTGTGTTGCTGATGATTAGAACCTTTTTTATTTGCCGAACACGCTCAACTACCAAGTCTGAGCTGACCGTGCGAGAAGCCGGTACACTGCGTTCTTTAAGTTGCGTTCAATATTATCATTTTCTTTGAGATTTTTATTTAATTAATTTTGAGATTCAGATTTTGGGAATTTAAGTGGCCTCGAGCAGGCCTGGCGCTCAAAAAAATTATTGAAGATATTTTAGGTTTTGGATAGGATTTTCAGGAAGCAGTGCCGAAGGTATGTCGTAATTTTTATTATTTAAGTATAATTAAATTGTAACATTTCAAATGTTATTTGCAACGCGGGGCGAAAGTAGATTTTTCCTTCGGGTAATTACTGCCCTCGCGGGAAAAATCTGCTCCTTTTGCCCCCTCTTACATAATGTACTATTTTCTCGTAAAACAATGGTTTTAGGGGGAAAACCTATTAGGCATGAAACATGTATTTTGTATGCTCTAATGCTACAAAAACTGCTTTAAATCCCTGTTTCTTGGGGGTTTTGACCTTCAAAATTAAATTTGCGCGAAAATTCACTATCATATTTTGTAAAGAACGTGTCAAAATAAATCAGGATAGGGAGTTTTAAATTAATCGAAGGCAGGATCGAAGGTACTCCCTTTTCGAAACTATATTAGTGTTTTGTATTTGTCTTTCAATATATTTCGTGAAATATCAGAATACAGACATTTTGAGAAATGTATTTGAAAAAATGTTTGAAATGACTATCTTTCAAAGTTCAATATTTCTTAATAAATTTTTTCACGATTACAATTTTAATTATTGGCATATTTATATTATTTAGTTTTACTGGTGACCTGAGACCAATAATATTTCGTAATGAAGGACATTTTTTCTTGGAGAAAATGTCAAGGATGGGCATTATTTTATAAAATTTGAGATTACAGCAATCAATTTTAATATAATGGCAACAAAGTTTAGTGAAAAAAGAGAAAATCCGATCAAGAAAAATAGAAAAACTGCACAGTTGCTTAAAAAATTTGGTATAATTTGGTAATCTTGTATTTGCATTCGTATTGTTTAAAAATCTCGTAAACCTGCGGGATGAAATATGAAACAAGCTATTATTAAAAAATTGTTTTTTGTCTTTCCAAAATCCGCGTAACGCTTTTTAATACTTGCAAAAAAAGCTGAATAATCGTATGGTATTCGAACGAATTCAGTTGTTACCGTTTTAACCTGAATTCAGTTAAAATTAATATCAAGTAATTAAAACGCGAAATTATCACGATCATTTGTCAAAACTAGTTTTACCTAGTCAAAACGTCGTAAAAACCCGAAGAGTTTTTAACCCCATGTTATTTCGAATATTAACTGAAAATAGCAGTTAAAACTAGATTCACCCAATTGCGCTTTTGAAATAACATGCTTTCACCTGTAGTATTCAGTGTGGTTCGAGATGTGACCAATCACTCTTCTGTGACAAGTCACTGCAAACTCAGTACTTCGGGTTTTCACTGAATAGTGCAGGTAAAACTAGTTCTTTCAAAAGCACCATTAGATGAATCCAGTTTTAACTAATATTTTGAGTTAAAACACGAAATCAGATGGACTTAAACATTTCTTCTGGTTTTCACAAAAGCACTTGGTTATTTCGAGTTTTGATCAATCCTCCTGGCATTTTCACGTTTTAACTGATTAAAACTAGTTTTAACTGATTTCAGGTATATCGGTGACAAAGTAACTTAATTTTTTCCTTGAATCTGACGCTAATAAAATGTAAATATCTCAGAAGAACAAGCCTAATTACAATCTATTAGATAACGACCATTGGATATATTATATAATTCCTCAACTAAATTTTCCATTAATACATTATTCATTTTTTTCTCTGCTTGGTGAAAATGAGGATCATCTATATTATTGTCTTTACCTTGGCAATCATCCTTAATTCTATTGGTAAATATAATAATATAATATGGCTAGTGTTTTCAAAATATATTCAAACTATCCGTGAATAATAAGTTTTGCCCGAGATAATCTCAAGCGAGTAATTATAAAAGCTTGACTTCATAAATTGTCTCATAATCCGATAGTTGAAAAAAAAGTTTAAATGTGCATAGATATATTTTCTTAGCAGTTGCATGTTCTCATTTCCATAAGTTTCCTCATCAAATTAATTTTAAACTCGTTGTTTTTTTGAAAAGCGACTTTGGATGCTAACGATAACTTTCTACCAAAACTTTCTTTCTACGGACATACTAACGACATTTTTTATATGCACATGCAATAACTAAATAGGGTAAGGAGGGGCAGCGACGACCCTTGGGGCAAAGGCGACTTTGCTTATAACACCTCTATTATTTAAGAACTTTAATTCTACTTTGCATTAAATAAATCTATTTTATTAAAGAGATATCTAGTGTTACTTACTAAAAGCTTGAAAATTGACGTTGTAAAAGGAAAATTATGCAGAAAACAGTTTTGAAAGTGAAAGAATGGAAGATTCGCTGGCAGAAATATAAAGTTTTCAACATTAATGGCAATTCTTATAGTATAAAAATTTGTTATTTCGTCAGAATAAACAATATCATATTATTTCATTATAATAATTGAACGTAATTCAAGTCCAAAGTATATTAAATATCGTCAATAATTGAGGCCTCACCATGAGGGCAAGCCCGACGAAAATAATAGTTTCAAAGTGCTTAGGTTATGATAAGTGATCGGTAATGTAGAACAGCAACTTATCTTCTGGGCTACATGCAAGAAAGTATTGAATATTGTTGAGTTTAATTAGGTGAGTCTGGAGAATAAGGTGATCACACTCGTATGGATACCTATTTCACTATTTATTCTTAGTTTCCATCATGTACAAAAAAGTATATTAATATGCACAACATGTGCTCAGACAAACGCGACTGATAAGCAACGTTACCGCAACCATTCTCTCACATCACCCTTTTAGAACTGAACTCAGTACGCACATCTATTACAGGAAGTCCGCATGTAAATGCTGCGAGATGGCGACACAGGTGTCAAAATCAAATCAAATTAGATTTCTGAATGTTGGAATATTCACGTATTCCAACAAATATCATTATTTTCAATCCGGTCGGAACGGTAGAAACCTTTGCCCGTAGTCCGCCTCTAGTGAAATGTCAACCAATAAGAGGTTATATCACAGCTATCACTATTTTTATTAAAAATAACTTATTCTTCTTGTTGGATATGTTTAAAGGTAATTTTTTCGGTACATAAAATACCACAGACGCGAACCATCATGTTTTCCCGTCTTCAAATATTTTGATTTTTATAAAAAGCTGCGGTCGGCTTTGCCCTCCGATGTGGGGCAAAGCCGACGAAATACAGCTTGTTAGAAATAATTGAATGATTAAATCATTGTTATATTCATATAATTAATACTTATAGAAATATAATGTACAATAATGTAGGACTCGAAATTAATAAAAAATGGATCAATTTCTACATCTTGTTTACTGTAAAAAAATCACTGACTGTTAACTGGTCGGCGCTGCCCCTCCTTATCCTAGTCCTTCTCAATTTCAGCATGCCTGCGCTCTTCTTCTGTGAGGGCTTTACTTCCATATGCTCATGATTGATGTCTTAAACCTGCATCTTTATTTCTACTAATAAATTGATATTTTGTAGAGCATTCAGTAAAGGATTTCCAAGAGGTGATGCGTTATTTCGTCGAGCTCCCAACAGCTATTGCTAAATGGTGAAGCACTGACGTGGCGTTGACAGTAATCGCGCATGCGCAGTTTTCTGTTAAGGACACCCATTATAGGACGCATAAAATCCTTAATGTTAACTTCTAACTATTTTTTAAAATGTTTATATTCTGAATATTCTGACTTTTTGCTTTTGTAAGAATTGGAAATATTTTAGTAAAACAGGCCACACTCACTGACCCGAAGAATTTCTAACTATCGCAGTTTTTGGTTATTTAGGTCTCCCTTGACCTAAATAGTTTTTCTAGCCAAAAAGAATGGAAAATCGTAACAGTGCTTAGTTTTAAATGGTCCTGACTAGAACCTACTATACCAGGAGTTCTAATGAGGATCAGAACACTACCCTAATCGAAGTAGGGACAAGTGGATCGATATGTACCAGGTGGAAATACCAAGATACCTTAAAAAAGTTTAATTCTCTCTTTTTCGTTGCAGAATCAAGTGTACAATTCGATATGTTGCCTAATGGCGAACCTATTCCTGGTGTCCCGCGTGGCGGACCTTCTTATTCTTCTGAAAGAAATAATTCACCTGAAAGGTTTCTTCCCCATACCGAGCCTCTTCTTCGTGCCAGATCCATATCTCCTCCTTCAACAGCTAATCTTCCTGTCAGATCCATAGCTCCACAAATAAGGCTTCCTTCCCCTGAAGGACAATTTTATGGACTTGAACAGCTTAGATTTATTCGGATTATTTCCTCAAGAAATCTGGACCTGATATTCGAACTGCGAAGATACACTTTTCCTGCCGGTAGTTTAATTAAAATAAAAACGGGACGGTCTACGTATGGGCCTGTGCCAACCGAAGAACAAATTGTTTTAACAACACCCGATGGTGATGTCTTTGCAATATTGGAGAGTTATAATCTTCTTGCTGGAATATATTTATCTCAACCTCAGGCTAGAAAACGGGTGAAAATGAACATGCGAAGTGGTAGGGTTACCCTGTTGACAACAAAAGAAATCAAAGAAACTCCAGTAGGTGCCAACCACATAATCATGATGAATTATAAAGTGGAACACGTAAACCGCCCAGTCAATTAACTTCCACACCATTAATCAAGAAAAGTGTTTAATAATATTTTTTGTTGTTTTTTTATCCAAAATCGGATTTAAATTTTACCTTTAACTAGTAATTACAATAAAAAGTCAATGTGTTGTGGTAGGCAAGGCTTCAATCTTTCATCAATGCCCCAGACAGTCCTTTTTGGTAACAGATAAAGAAATCTCTTGCCTCACAATCAAACAAAATTACATTGTTTTTGACAAATCAGTCTACACTCGAGAAATTATAAATCATTGGCTTCATAAATTGTTCCACAATTTTAAAATAAAAAATAAAAGTTTAGATGTATGTATATTATCTTAGCACTTGTATTTCCTCGTCCTCAGAAGTTTCTTTGTTAAACTCATTTGAAACATCTAAAGGTCGCATGAAGGTCAAAAGCATTCTGTAGAATTTCTGAACCTGGTAGCCTGTCATTGGATGGGAATGTAAATGCGAATGTCATTTCCTCTGTATCCGGTTACCAAAAGTAAAAGTTCCCGCTCTTTCAGAAGCTGAGGTTAAAAAGATGATATCTCTCGAATTAACGAAGCTGACCTTCAAATGACCTCGATCATGACGTGAAGGCATCATAAGGGCGACGGATTTGTGATCAGCGCAACCGAAAAGGTATTTTATGAGGGTCATTAGCTCGATATTAGCAAACCATAACAAGCTAACAGGTTCAGAAGTCCTAAAGGTTGGTTTTGACATTCATATGACCTCTAGAGATCTAGATGATCTTGATCCTGACGTGTAGGGGTCATAAGGGTCACGGATTCGCGATCAGCGTATCTGAAAACGTATATTCCACTTGGTTTGGCTGGAGGACTTTTTAATTTCATTTTTTGGCCCTGTGTAATTAGACGTTTAAATAATTTTTTAAAACTATTTATTATTGTTTATGTCTATCCTCTTCTATAGTAATGCTATGTAGTTGTGATTTTTTAAATAAATTTTAAATTTTCGACCCGTTTTTACTTACAGCGAGCTAATAATTAATGCAATTTAGAAAATAATTGTCTAAACCATATACTTTTGTTTCATACTATCTTCTTTGATCGTAATGTAAGAAAGTTGTAAATAGAACCAGAGATTTGAAATATTCTTTAAATTTTCTACATCAACTTCACCCTCTCCTCGCTTCCACAGCTGACAGTCCCTTACCTACTTCATTTCCTAAGCCCGCACTTCTCCTGCCCTACTCACTATGATTTCTAATAATTCTTCCCCTTGCCCTCCTTTCCCTCACTTCAACTACTTCATCTCCTCTCCCCCCAATGTTTCCCCTCACTTCCACTCAACTCATTTCAATTCACTGCCCCTACTTCACTCCCCTCATTTCCCGTCATTTCTTAGCATTTGCATTGTCTCATCCGCAGAAGCTTGCTCTTTAAACTTATTGGAAACTCATTCATTTTTCGAAAAGCGAGCTTAGAGGCTAATGATCACTTTCTACAAAAACTATCTTTCTATACGGATATACTAAGAAAATTTTACACATGCACAAGCAATAACTAACTAGTCCTTCTCAATTTGAGTATATCTACGTACTAATTCTGTGAGAGCTTTGTTTACTTTCATATGCAAGGGGTTTCTTGTAGAAAAACTGCTTCTAAACCATTTTCAAAAGTATCTCCACGCAAAGTTTTAGGTTTACTAATATAATAAGATCTCAAAAACGTATATTTAATTAAAATTGCATTCAATTCGGGAAAAGCTTTTTCTGCGTTGACTAATGATTGATGTATCAAACCTGCATCTGAGTTTTCACTAATAAATCGATATGTTGAGAAACTATCAGTAAATTAAATTTGAAAGAAGTGATGCATTTTTCCGTCATGCTCCCAACAGCTGTTGCAAAATTGTGAAACACTGACTTCACACGTGGCATCGACAGCAAGCACGCATACGTAATCTTCTGTTGAGGACAGTCATTACCGGCCGCAAGAACTCCTTAATATTAATCCTGGCCATTAACAGGACGCGCAGATGGGCTGCGTCGTCTCTATAGACGCACCTGTCAATTAGCACGTTCTCTCGAAAGCCCGTTACACGTTTTTTCGAGCCACATTGTTCGTATATCTCTGGATACACAGGCTATTCTCCGAACAATCCTGTTGTTTAGGACAGCTGTAAAGATCTTATACAGTGTGTTCGAACAAGTTATGTATTATTCCCTGGGTTGGACAAGTTGTCTCTTTCCGGTAGGAGTATAGTGCGTCCTAATACCAGATACTGCGGAATGGGCGTTTTCGACTTTAAGTAAGAGGTGAATGTGCGGGCAAATGTTGGTGTGTGGAAGTAAACTTCTTCTACCAGAAGTTCTTGATACAATCTGATCCAGCATCGGAAAACTTCTTCGTGCCTCTAAGTGCTTTTTTCACCTCTTCGCCAGTGATTGATGGACATTTCTCCTCAGATGTTATGAGGTTGTCGCAAATCTCCTTGAAGCTGATGATTGTCAGTATCATTTTTCAACTTTAGTGTTTTAGGGATCTTGTATACCTCTGGGATACCAAGCGACCTCTCGGAGTATGCAGCCTTATCCTTGCATGCGGGGCTGTACAAGGATGGACAAACCCTTTTTCCAAGCTGCTCGTGGGAACAACAATTATAACACTAAACATAGTTGTAGTTAGTGCCGTTCAAAACAATCGAACGTGCAGGCCTCCCGACAATGGGTCGGACAATAATGCCGACTATCCTAGAGTTGGGGGAGCCAATCAAGACGAGGTCAATGCGATTGACAGGCAGAACCTCGTTACTTTTAAGTGGACGGATAAACTGCAGTGCGACCTGCTGGAGTGCTATGATACCAGTATGGACCCTAAACGGAAAGGTTACGTGGTGCGACTGCATACTCGGTGGTGCAAGAAACACCCAGAGCTCTCGCATAAACGTCTGTGAAACCGTGCCGTGGCGAAAGTGAGGTAACCAAAGCTCGAAATCCATTGTAAACAATGTAAAGTACAGTAAAATGAAAAAATGCTCCCGTAGATCCTACACATTTTGAAGAATTCTTTTACCATACATAAATTTGTTCTACATATATCGCATTCAATATTTTCAAAATGCGAATGACTTGTGAAAGAATTTATAATTTTAATTTATTTTGCATTGTTTCCAATTGATTTCGAGCTTCGCTCACCTTACTTTCGCCACGTTCGCCGCAATTTCCGGAGGCGGCACCAGTATCGGAAAGGTAGATTAGTTCCCTGTATCATCGATCGCTAACTGCACACGATTCATGAATTCTTTTCTGTTGTACCACAAAAATTCAAGATGTTTAAAGTGCCGTCACGCGTCACTTACTTCCCAATCACCGTGAATACAATACATCAAATTCAGCTCCTTAAAGTTGATCAGGACAGAGACTTTGTGTATTTCCGAGGTGAGGTTATAAAAATTCTGCTACACGTTAAGTCATCATAATGGGTATCGTGTACAGTCGCAAAGAAGTCTATGCAAGAAAGTCAACATGCCAAACACAAGCCAGTTTTTAACCAACAAACAAGCCGCTAACATTTCAGAACGTGCTCTTTCTGAAAAGATTGGCCGGACGATTAAACCTTCTGCGAAAAGAAACTGAAAGGTCCATTCAGGATATTTATCATCTTCTATTGTTGCAACAAAAATGAAAGAAATACTAAACACGCAGGCACCAGTGCGGCTTTATGAGTACATAGCTGAATACGAGATTTATGCACAACAGCCTTATGCCTCATTATCATTTAGCAACATTGATGAAATCCGAATTTCTGTCCAGCATGAAGATTTGTGTATACTACCCAGCAAAGGTTCACTGCAGACTTATGGAAGAATGAGAAGGGCTGATGGAGATAAACCTGTTACTGGTACAACTCTCGTGACCAATGCGATCTGCTATCTGTTTGATGAAGTTTGCTGTGAACTGAATGGTATTGTGATTGGTCGTTGTAAGGATACCCGTCTCACTAGGACCATAAAAAGCTATGTCTCTCTTACTCCTGAGCAAATTCATTTTATGGATAATGCAGGATGGCTCAAATTCTCAAAAGGAATGAAACGTCTTACCAATGATGAGAAATATTTTGATGTCACTATACTACTCAGTATGATCCTGGGATTTATCAAGTATTATGGGAAAATCGCTGTTAACGCAAATTATGAACTTATTCTAATAAGGTCGCGCAAATCAGTCATATGCTAATAGCTTCGATCATTGTAATATAACCAATGTCACAATGTTCCTCAATTCACAGTGCTATCTCTACAGTAATTTGAATCTGGATATTTGTCATGATAAGTTTGCACTACTGTATGATATTTATGCCAACTTTAGGGCATCCTACTATGGCAAAGAGCCAGAACCATTTTTGAAGAAAAGCAATTTCAAATAAGACGCCTCACTCAGTGGCATGGGTTCCTCAAGACAAAATAATTTTCTGAAATAGGCCTCAATGGACGTTCATTCAGGATGTCAATCTGCACACGAATTCCCGGCTGAAACTCCGTAGCCTACTGTCTAATTATACATGATCATTTTATTCAGTACCAGCCCCTAAGTGGTAACGTGAAGAAGTGGATTTAAGATGATAGTGGTTGTGGGTGTAATACTAGTGGTGGCGGGGGTAATATCGGTGGCGGTGAAACGAAAAGGTATAAAAGAGATAATTTCAACAAAATAATTCAGTTTTCATCAATATGGAAGTTCATCTTGGAGGTGCAAGTCTTCAAGAAGCCCATCAACCAGTTCATATTCAAGAAGTTGACTATAATTCCTCTTCAGGAAGACGCTCAACCTGTTCTCTCCATCTTTCAGCCTCCCTGGTACTGTGAATCACTACCTGCCGAATGCAAGAATGGAATTTTTTGACTGTCGCGCAATTACCATACCCTAGAATGGACTGCCATATGCTGAAAATAAAATTGTGCTGTTTTTATTTGAACTACGTTTACTTTTTTGTAATTAGGTTTATAGCTTAATTTTTTAAACTAAGTTAAGATTCTTCATTGTAAAATAAGGTTTGAAATTTTTTCTTGAATGAACAAATATTTAAGGTTGTTACAAGACAACATTTATTTAAACCTTGTCTCTTAGTTAGGCATTGGTTATCAACGTAGCCCTCTACCTCTTTTTCAAATAGCAGTAACGTTTACATCATTAGTTACTTAAATTACTAATGGATGGCCCTGCAACATATTTAGTAAGTTTTTCAATTCTTTTCACCGCTGGACATTATTTGTTATAATTCAAATTTCATGAGCTATCGTCCCTACCATCGTTAGATTTTTTAAACATCAAAAGGTTGAATTCAAAATCCAAAATAGATGATACAGCTGTCATTTTATAATAGAGCATAAGCTTAGTTGGTATTTCTACAAATAGATGGCGCCGAAACTCAGTCAGTAGTTTAGTTAGTTGATGTATCTGCTAATAGATGGCGAAACTGTTATAGGCATCTACGTTACTGGTAGCCGGTAACTTAGCAAGGAACATAACCATACTTGGTCGGTAATTGGCCGGCTGCTCCTTCATTTTTATGTAGATTAAAAAGGATTTTATTAAGTTACTTTACCAACAGTAAAAATGTCGTATAAAATTCATTTAAGTGATATCAGTTTTAAGGAATTTTGTACCTAAATTCTTTCCTTGAAACTGATTGTGATAAAATGTGATAATAACGGTAATAAAATCTCCAAAGAACCAGCTTGATTATAATCGTTGAGATAAGGACTATAGGATATATTATATAAGCTGCTAACCAAATGTGCCAATACATTAATTGGAATACCTTAAATTAATTATTTTTGTTCTCTGCTTGGAAAAAATGAGGACCGCTTATGTTCTGGTCTTTAACTTGATAATCATCTTTAATTATACTGGTAAATATAATAATACGATTTATCTATAATTTTTTGAAAATATGTTTAAACTTTTAAAAAATAGCCATTTTTCCGACGTAATAATTCCACTCGAGAAACTATAAAACCTTGGCTTCATAAATTATTTCACAAATCAAAAATTCATAAAAAGTTTAGGTCTATATACATTGTTTTAGCGTTTTCATTCCCTCGTCATCATAAGTTTCTTTTTAAAACTCATTTTAAAGTTTTATTTTGTAAGCCGATTTTAGAGTCTAATGATCACTTTCTACAAATTTTCTTTCCATAGATATACTAATGAAAATTTTTACATGCAAAGGCTTTCATGTGATACCTTTCCTTTCATTCCCTAATTTCTTCTGAATTTGTGTATATCTATGTTCTGTTTCTGTAAGGGCTTTACTTCCATATGCTACAGATTTATGAACATGATGATATCTTAAAACGCGATATTTGATAAAAATTTATTTTCATGCACGTAAAGCTTTTTTGTGTTGGAAGATTTGCCAATTTAGCTGCCTTGCAAATCTTTTTTAAAGGGTCCTAGAGTGGAACTGACGAGTCCAGTAGTTCTAGTAAGGCTCGGGACCACTGCCATAGTGGAAATGGGGATAAGTGGGTCGATTTCTACCCTGTGGTACCAGCATATCTTTAAAAAATTAAGTACCCTCTTTCTTGTTGCAGAGTTAAGTTCAGAGTTCGATCTTTTCCCTAAAGATGACCCTATTGCTGGTACTCCGCGCGGCAGAACTTCCTATTCTTCTGAAAGAAATAATTCACGTGAAAGGTTTCTTCCTCCTGCCGAGCCTGTTCTTCGTGTGAGGTCCAGATCTCCTCCTTCAACAGCTAATCTTCCTCTCAGGTCCATAGCTTCACCTATGAGGATTCCTTCTCCTGACGGGCTTGGTTATGGACTTGAACAGCTTAGATTCATTCGGCTTATTTCCTTTAAGAATCACCGCCAGATATTCGAACTTCGAAGATACACTTTTCCTGCCGATAGTTTAATTCAAATTAAAACGGCAAAATCTAGGTATGGACCTGTGCCAATCGCAGAACAAATTGTCTTATCAACACCCGATGGTGATGTCTTTGCAATATTGGCGAGTTTTAATGTTCTTGCTGGAATATATACATCTCAACCTCAGCCTAGAAAACGGGTGAAAATAAACATGCGAAGTAGCATGATTTTCCCGTTGACCACAAAAGAAATCAATGATACTCCAGTAGGTTCCCAACGCACAATCAGGATGAATTATAGAGTGGATCATCTAAACCTTCCAGTCAATAGTCCTCCACACCATTGATAAACAAAACTTTAAATAATATTTACTATTGTATGTGATCCAAAATAGAATTTAAATCTGACCTTTAGCTAGTAATTACAATAAAAAGTAAATGTGTTATGGCAGTAAAGGCTTCAATCTTTCATCAATGCCCCAGCCAGACTTTTTCAGCAACATATAAAAAAATCTCTTGCAAAACTGCATTGTTTTTGATAAATCAATCATTCATACATTTTTTCACAATTTTAAAATTAAAAAAATAAAAGTTTAAATGTATGTATATTATCTCAGCACTTGCATTTCCTCGTCCTTAGAAGTTTCCAATTTAAATTTATTTGAAACTAATTTTTTTAACGGACTTCTAGATAGACCATACTTTTGATGAGGGGGTTATGTGTAAAGTAAGTTATTTCTAGTCTCAGAAACAGCACACTGTGAAATTGACACTGGTATGAGTGTATACATTAGGATGGTGCAAACTTGTTTCTCCTGAATTTTTATGCATATCCCCTCAAACTTTGTTTAAATCCATGTACAAATAAATGCATTTTTCGTAAAAAAAAATGATATTCAGTGGTTCTGCAAGTCCCATGAACTTTTGTTGATTTTTTTTAGGAATGATCGAATATTTTATATTTTCCTTGAATATCCTTTGTTTTTTTTTTTCAAAAATTGTACATTAAAGTCTAATTTTGTAATGTATCACACGTTCTTATAATAATAAAGGTATATCAAATGACATGAAAATCTTAAAAGCTTCCATAAGTGTTAAAATTATCCATGAAAATCGAGGGCGTCGACTTTTAAAAGAGATCTCATTTTTGTGGGAATATTTCAGGAAATATTCAAGCTTTTCAAATCTGTAGATAACTTGATGTTCATTTGTTATTATGAGAACAACTGTGACCTTAAATTGCAGTGGACTGTGAGTTTGGGGAATTGAAAGGAGCATGCTCTGTATTAGGAAAGAATTTTTAAAAACTGATCAAAACGGTACATTTTTACAGGTATTCGAAAATTTTAATGTTATCGGATGTCCAAATATGTTTAACGTTCATATGAATGTATGCGATGCAAAACTACAGACTTTGAGCTGCAAACACAGTTATTTTCATGAAAATATACATAAGATCCAGAAAATAAAAAGAGAGAAATTCTGTTTCATTAACAATCTGTTCAACAATTTTTCTTCTTTTTGGTCTCAAAATAATCGTGAGGTATCATTAAATTTTTTTGATTAACATTTTTGATATGTTTTAAATCTTTCTCGTAATCAAGAATATTTTCTCTTCTAATAATTCCCATATTAATAATTAAATTGTAATATTTATCAGTATAATTAAGTATTTATGTGAAAGAATTGTTATATCATCCTTACTATAACTCATATTTTGAATTTAAGTTGGAAATAATACTCTTTAATTGTTATTCGCAACTTGCATATGCGACATTTTTTCAAATATTACATATAAAAACCCTCTCGCATAAAACGTTTATCCATTAAGTTGACAACCATTTAGATATTAAGATATTTAATTATTAGGATGTAAAGAGTAAGAGAGAGATTGTAGGTAATTAATGCCATAAGGACAACCGCAGGATTTCGCTGGGAACAGGTGCTAATCTGAAAAACTGCACCCGCTTTCAGCGAAATCGTGGCAAAATTTCAGCTGTAACCACGACTCACTATCGTGAGATAGGTGGTTACAGTCTGCGACGAATTCAATACGATGATACGGCAAAAGTCTCGTGCACCCTAAGGACACGGAGTGACCCAAGGACGACCGCCTTCTGCATTTTTTCCGCAAGTGTCTTAGCATTTTCTTGACACGCAGAGATGCTTCTCAGGCTATTAACCAGTGAAACCTTGGCACCTCCAAGAGCGCCGATGATCAAGACGATAAGCTTAACGGAATATTCCGGGCACACCCGTCGAAACTCCCTTATAAGTGCATTATACCTCTCTTTCTTTTCATTCTCCTTGGCTATGATGTTTTTGTCAGCTGGTGCCGAAATTTCGATAACGAACATGGTTCGTTTCTCGAAGTCAAGAAGAACAATGTCAGGCCTCGAGTGCGCAACAGAAACAATTGTCGAGAATATGAAGTTCCAGTATATCCGACACTTTTCATTCTCGACAATTGACTCTATTTTCCTAGGAGCGCTTAGCGGAGCGGTATTTGGGCTGATGCCGTAAGAGTGACGGAGATGGTAGTAAAGCACTCTTAGTGCCGCATTGTGCCTTTGTATGTAGGTCGTTCTCGCATGAGTTGGACAAACCGATAGTATGTGTCCTAGATGCTCGGGGTGTGCATGAAACGCTCTGCAGCTATCATCGGGAATGTCTTGGCTCAAAATGTGGCGACGGTATGCTAGAGTGGAAATGACGCCGTCTTGACATGCCAAAATGAAACCCTCCGTGCCCGACTTCAATCCGGGTGATTTAAGGAAAGCAAACGTTAGCTCATACGACATCGACAGGTCCTCCACATTTCTGTGGAAGATGACGTGCACTTTCTTCTCGAGGAGCTGTTCGGGGAAGTTTTCCTCCTGTGCTTTCTTAATCCGGGCCTTCAGGAGTGAGTACTCGAGATGGATAAGATTTGATGCACTTTGCTCGTCCTTGATATTGAAGTCAAGGCCGAGTGTTTCAGCAGCCTCCTCCGCTGCTTTGTAGAGAAACGCCCCTTTGCCCACTTCTTCGTCTTTCCTGACCATTTTAAGAAAAGGGTCCATTTGCGACTATATGTGCTGTACCCAAAATCATCCTGTTGTGAAGACATTCAAGATTCAGTATTCCGGACCACTTCGTCCATGGAACCACTCCAAATGAATAGAGTACTACTGGGACATCAAGTATGTTCGTCGTAGATACTTATTTCCGCGCTGACAGTTCGGAAGACCATATCCGTCGGATGATACGTTTGTATCTGCCTCGGAGATTATCCTGTATAGATATCGCGCTCGAACTGTTGAATCATGACAGTGAAAGTCCTGCCAGATGTTATGTAGTCGATTGATAGACTAGAGGTCGGATTATTCGGAAAGATCTCTATGAAGGTCGTCACCCATTTCAGCCAGATCTTTGGGCTTGAGAGAAACATGAATGTTGATGTTTCTCCGGGTCCTGAAGCATCGCTCTTCCTCTATTGGATGCCTGCTCGCGGTTGGTCTGAGTCTCCTCTCTCGTTCTCTGTTGCCGGCTTGTTCTGGCTGCGGTTGAGTAGGCGCTCTGCTTATATAATACCTTTTCCAGAGATGTCAGAATTATGCACTATTATTCTACTAATAAGGATGAACCACCTCTCACTCCATCCTATGGTTTCCCCTTCCAAAGATCCATCTTTCTCACTCTGTCTCTTTCCATCCTGTGAAACAAACACGGCACATCCTTCCTCCCTCTAGGGACATTCTCTCTCTTTCTCTCATTCTCACCATAACGGTCTCCAAGCGTGAAAGGAAGTCAAGGAAGTCAAGGAAGAAGCTGCACGTGGTCAGGAAGCAGAGTGACAATCCCTCTCACTTTCTTCTCTAGAATTCCACAGACCTGTCTGTTTATCCTTCCAGATAAAATTTCCAGTAGTAAACAGAGCCGGTACACCTCTATTCTTCCTTACCTATAGTAACACCCCCTCTCACTTCGCCATATGGTTCTTCCAAGATCCACCTCTCTCGCTCTCTCTCTTTCCCCCTATGAAACGAACTCGACATACCGTCCCACTAGTAACTATAGTAACCCTTCCTCTCGCTACCTCTTACGGTACTCCCTGGACTATCCCCGTACCACCATCAGCAAGTACTTATACCATCCATTTGAAGAAAAATACAGAGCATAACGTAATGCTCTCAAACTCAAACTAAACGTCGTTTTAGCGCCTACAATATTATACACTTGCACTAAACATAAGTCCACAAATCGCGTGTTCACGTCCCTGGATTTTTATTTTATAATATTGAAAAGAAACTATACAACATACATAATGATAAATTTTGAATATTTAGAGTTCTAAAAATTTCTGAACGTAATCTCTTGAAATTTACTGAAATCTTTTAAAATGACTTAAAATCGTTAAAGTCCTTCTGAATTTGTCGAATTCCTTTTTATCATTTAAAACTGTTGAAATTCATAGGAATCCCTTAAAACAAAATTATAGTTTTTCTTAACGTTCCTTGAAATAGTAAACATTTTTTGAAATAATTTGAAATAATTTGAAATTCCTTGAATATAAATTAAATGGATCAGAATGGTATCCTTTTCCGGTGAAATCTCACGGTTGCCTTTATTACAGAATCTCAATATAGTATTTGAGAAATAATTTAAAATATGAGTTTTTGAATATACTTCCACGCATATTTCTATTTAAAAGTTAGTAATGAGCAAAAAACGCTCCTGAAAACTGCAAACACTTCGAAATATATACCCTGAAAGTTGGGGCGAAAGTAGCATATATTTCCCGTGAACCGCATTTGCGGGGCGAAAGTAAAATTAGCGGGGCGAAAGTGAAAGTTGTGGGGCGAAATTTAAGACTTCGAGCCGTGAAGAATGCTATATACTATAGATAACTATTTTTTCGTAAAACAATGGTTTTTGAGGAAAAAAGTATGAGGCATAAAACATGTATTTTGTATGCTCTGCAGCTACAGAAACTGCTTTAAAACCCTGTTTCTTGGGGGTTTTGACCTTCAAAGTTAAATTTGCGCCAATTTTCACTATCATATTTGCAAACAACGTGTCAAAATGAATAATAGTATGGTATTTGACTAATTTTTTTTTCAATAAATTGTTGTGGGTGTTAACATTCGTGACTTT
>CAKNWT010331448.1:0-13880 GCA_932066315.1 Andricus coriarius | reverse complement strand
AAAACGAGAAAACGAGAAAAAAGGGGATGTACCTTGAAAACAGGGGAAAAAACCTGCCCGCCGCGCAGGTAAATTCTCAGCGCGCGCCGCGCACTCGGCTCGCGTGATTGCGCGCACCTAGGGCGTGCGAATGTTGATTCTCATGCTGTATTCCATGAAATACAGCGATATGGAGCACTTGGATTGTAGGGCGCCAAAGAGAAGGAAGTCATCAGCCCATTGTGATTTACTCAGCATATCTGTTATTCGATTCTGTAGACCCTTCGCCATTAGAGGAATGAAGACACTTGTTGGAGTACTGTAGATCGAAAGGATGACCACTGCTCACTGGATGTGATGCGATCGCGCATCATATAATATGGAACAGTAAGAACATCAACAACAGTCGTGAGTACTTTTTTGATTACCTTTTTATTACCGATTTAACTATATTGAATCGCTGAAATATTCCAACCTTTGTGGCAGCTAGATGGCATGATGTTATCGACCTGACCTTGTGCGCTATACCCATTAGCGAAGCGTTAAGGGGCGGGCACGTATCGCCTAAAACATCCCTATCAGATCACAGGCATATATGGTTTCAACTGACAGCTGATGAGTCTGATCCTAAAGGTATCGGAATCCAAGAGCGACTGACTAGCATAAATATGGGGAAGATCTTGGAGAGTCATTGCAAATCATTCCTAGGAGGATAAGATCAATTGTTCAGCTGAAGTTGGCTGTGGATGTAGTGAATAGGGTGATATGTCAATCTTATGAGGATAATTGTCCTTTTTGTATCAGAAAGCCAGACAAGGATGCTCCTTGTGGAGTTATAGTGTTGAGGCCTGGAAAAAGGAAACTAGAAGATTATTTAATAGAGCCGGGAAGCTGGAAACTGAGATTTATATAAGATTAAGGTAGCAAGATATACCAACGAAATACAATTAGCTAAAAAGAACTGATGGACGAAGCCTTGTCAGGGCACTCAAAATGTACCTAATACTGCGAAGCTCCAAAAAAATTTAAAGAAAAACTCTACATTTCAACTTGGGGAATTAGTTTTGCAAACAGCTGGCATGCCAGAAACGGCTGGCGAAATCTTCAAATCCTGCATGCAGGTGCACTTCCCTCCTCCCGAACCTGGGTAACTTGTCGGAGGGAGGAAGGGGATATGAGGCCATACCCCTCTGACGGCCCAGAACATAGTGTTAATGGGAATGACTGGAGGATGTTAAGTCAGATAATATCAAAATAAAAAATTAGATGGGTTGTCCGGTTTTTACTCATTTAAGGCCGCTGGGGAAGACGGTATATTCCCGGCGCTGATTCAGGAAGGTTTGGATATTCTGATAGGACCAATGTGTAACATTTTTAGGACGTGCATAGCTATTGGATATACCCCTGTGGCATGGAAAATGGGCAAAGTGATTATTATACCAAAGCCGGGGAGAGACTCCTACTATGAGGCCAAATGATTGAGACCAATTAGCCTAATTTCATTCATGCTGAAGCAATTTAAGAAGTTAGCCGATTTTCATATGAAGAAGGAAATCCTACCGGATAAACACCTTTATAGTAATCAGCTTTCCTCACAGGAAGAAAAAATCCCTCATGGGTAGGTACCACTGTTCATATGTGGATGCACTCTATGCTATGCGGCTGTAGTAGTGACTGTGATATTTTTTTGTAACTATGCTTAATTAGCATATTCATTTGACGAATCGCTGTCGAAAGTTAGATATGTCGACGCTAAAATTGTCTAAACCAAGGCTTAGATATTCCTGCAAATTTCCAGGATGTAACAACAAACAATATACACCAGATCATCCCTTGGCGTATTTGAATAAACGATTTCACAGATTTCCGCGGAGCAATGATATCAGAAAAAAGTGGATTGCGATTTGTAATATTGAACGTTTGGTTAATTGCGACCATTTTTATTTTTGTGATGATCACTTTGTCGATAAGGACTCTGCAATCACACTAAGCACAGTTTAAATTGGAATTTTGTACTAAAACCGTTCCGAACTTCAGCGAACGAACCTAGCGTTGAAACAAACTTTGAATCTTCTCATGTCAATGTAGAATCTTCAAGCACTGAGTTTCACACTGTGTCCTCAAATTCACGGGATGAAATAAGTCAGACTGAAACCGTACAAGATTCGTCAGAAACTTTAAATAAAGATTTATTAGCAGATGCTAACCCACGTAACGTAGATAACTGCCCTCAATTTGGTGTTCAATCATCAAGTGATAATAATCTCAAAAATACAATTAGCGTGTTAATAGATTTAAATGGAAATTACGAAAATTTTAATTTGCCTATACTTTCTGATCAAGAGCCATTTGTGGCTGGTATCTCTGATAACGGAAAAAATGGTTCTACTAATGAATTAGATTTTCTTGATGATGAAGTGCCAATTTCAACTTCATTACTTCTTGAAATAGATGAAATGTTAAAAAAGACCTCCCACAGAAAAATTGATGAAGATCAGTTGCTTTGAGATAACGTGATGCCTGATTTGGAGAATGATTTGAAATTAGTTCCTTCAGCTAAAAGAAAATCAACCGACGGGATTCTCAGCCGAATAGGGATGAAAAAAGATCTAACACCTAGAAAAATTGAAATGCACAAGACAAATAGAAAAATTAACTCAAAATTCTCAAAACTTAAAAATTAATTTAAAAAAAAAGATAGCGAATTCAAAGCGTTACACTACTTGTAACAAAAGGTATCACAAATGCGTGATATAGATCGAAATCATTCATTAATGTTTGATGAAATTACACTAACTTCTGGTTTGCATTACGATGCGCGAAAGCAAAAACTTGTTGGCTATGAGGATATGGGGCATTTAGGACGAAGCATTCGAAGAGCTAATCATGCTTTAGTTTTTATGATTAGAGGGGCTAGGAAACCTTGGAAACAAGTTTTAGCTTACTATTTTACAGTAAATACAGTTTCTACTTCTAATTTAAAGGAGCTAATTGTCACTTTAATCAAACAGTTACAAGAAATAGCACTAAAAGTTGTTTCCATTGTTTGCGATCAAGATCCCACGAATAGAACTGCTGTTAACGAATTGTGTTCAGAAACAAATTGTAATATTAGGCAGTACGGTGTCGCTAATACAAATCCAACGTGTTATCAATTTACAGCTGCTATAAAAACTATTATCGTGAAGATGGTGTACCTAAAACATGAATCGGTTTTGCGATTCGATTGGCCCGTCAGTCGGAAATCCAATATTTGATTTGCCTTTTTTATCATCTCTAAATTTGGTGACCATAGTTCATCAATAAACTCAGACAACTCGTTATTTCTCATGAATTAATTAATTAAAATATGAAAATAGATTGAAGAATCATGAAACGTAATTTCTCTTCAACTGAATAATGTTTGGTTAAATGTATAGGCTATAGATAAAATAAATGTTTGACGCGACTTATTAATTATTATTTATTTATCTATCAGAATAAAGTACCTCCATTTTGAGATGTGTATGGTGCGGTAGAACCGATGCTAACCAAAAGTTTTTACAAATCACATTTTGTTTTTGATTGCCGTGAAATGTCCGGAAAATTTTTACATGGACCGTAAATTTCTATAATGTTTGGCATCAGAAATTCTGAGAGAAACCGGAAAGAGTCATTTGTTTGTACAGATTTTACCACATGTTAGGCTTGCTTACAAATTCTCAAGAAAGCAATTTTGGTGGGTTTCTCGTGTTTTCAGTTTTTTTGTTTCTTTTTTCACAAGTTAAGTAACATAAATTATAACTAAAGAATATTTTCTGGGTTTCGCGAGTGTTGAATTGATTTGCTAGATTTGTTACAAGGTATGTAACAAATTGGTAAGGTATGTTCAACAAAGGAATTCTGGTGGGTTTATTTTTCTACATAAACCTGCAAGAGAGCAATGCAAAGGGTGGAAAAAAAGTCTGGTATATTCCACTCCACAGGTAAAAATATGTACCCAAATCTGACTTCTAAATCGTCGTAGCGCAAATACTATTCATAATTTGAGTTTTTGCCATCAGGATTTTTTGAACAGGAGAGCATAAACTAAAAAATATTAAAAACTTTGAAAATTTCTGTGGGAGCTTTTTCACCATGTATTTGGTGCGCGGTCCTTTACAATTTTTTTTTTAAATTAATGGTGTATAGGACTATGCTTTACATTAAAAACATCATAATTGTACATGATTGGTTGATGGGGACCTACCGGAGTCCAATCGATTTCTTCACGCTCCAATCGGGTAACATTGTGGCTATACATGTTTATTTTCACACGTCTCATAATGTTATCAACACGTCTGTATATTCCAGCGAGAACATTTGAATTCTCCAATATTGCTACGGCGTCACCATTGTATGTTGATAATACAATTTGTTCTTGTGTTAGCATAGGAATATACCCAGACCTTCCTATTGCCAGTTTAAGTAATTTATCAGGAGGAAATGTGTATCTGCGAAGTTCGAATATCAGGTGCTGATTTTTAAGAGAAATAAGCCGAATGAATCTAAGTTGTTCAAGTCCACATCCACGCCCGTCAGGTGAAGGAAGACTCTCGGGCGATGTTATGAACCTGGAAGAAGTAGGACGAATATCAGGAGGAGACCGGGATCTGTCCCGTGGAGGAGAGTCGGCAGGAGGATGATTCAGGTCAATCTCAGGTCTATGATTTCTTTCAGAAGAAGAAGAAGAAGATGAAGGTCCGGCGCGAGGCACGCTAGGAACATAGTCGCCATAAGGTAAAAACTTGGACTGTGAACTTAAATCTGCAACAAGAAAGAGAGGATTACATTTTTTTTAGCGTTAGTTAGTATGCGGATAGGTTGACATTTATTGATCTACAAAAAGTTAATACGATGCGTAGATTCAAAGAATTAGTAATTTAATTATTCCTAGCTAGCTGCATGTCTTCAGTCTTATCCTGCATGTGCTCGTTAGCTTCTTGTAGATGCAAACTACATTTGTCAAATATTTTTTTAATTGGTCTTGCCCGATAATTAATCATCAATTTGTTGTATAAATCCAATGTATTTTGGACTTGAGTTAAGTTTCATTTTCATAATTAATTGATAGAATACTGTTTTATCTAGTAGAAGATACTTTCTACCGTTTTATGTATCGATTCAAAACCATATGTTTTTAAAAATGGAAACAAATATTCCTACGGGCTGAAAAATGATGTTGAACTCTTTGTCGGTATAGTTTAATATTGAACAAAGAGATATTGTCACTCGAACAAATTCGAATAGCAAATAAATGTACTGCGATTAAGACCAGAATTTACGTTATGGATATTATATTTACCAATAAGATTAGGGTAAATAGCTATGATGAAACACACGATACCAATTGGGGTCCACATTTTTAAAATTAAAGCAATCCTCTTTTGAATAATTTAGTTAAACTTCCAACTAATGAACATCGTTGGAAATGTTTTGCCATATATACTTATACTCGCTAACTGATATCTCCTCCTAAATCAGTGAGATTTATGACAATTTGTACAATGATATTGATTATGGCCTAGCGGAAAAAGCATCGAAATAAGGTTGTATTAAATAAGAGAACACGTGAGTAGCTATGTAAATTCATTACTACTGTAACAGAAAAGCTCACTTTTTGTTCATTTAAATTTTAAACTTTGAAATCAAGAAACATTACTCAAAATTTGAAATAAATTAGGAATAATTTATGTGACATTGCAAAAGTTTTTTTTTTAAACATATTAAATGTAAAGAGAATGATTGTGAAATTCAATGATTCAATCGCGAAAATAGCAACACCAGTAAAGAGACTTTGGTATCTGGATCTTCCCTCTAATTTTCGTCGAACATCTAGCGTCGAAGATCGCATACCATTATTTCCCATTGTCGCGTCACAGTATAAATAAACCATGCTGAAAACACACAATTTTCGAGTTTTCTAATCGTGCATTCAGTCAAAAACAAAACAGAAGCCACAACGGACAAAAACATTTTCAAAATGATCAATAGATACCTTATTTAGATGCAAACATTGCTCCGCCCAAACGTGGTTAACGAAACATTTATTGATCGCCTAAATTTATATTGTCAGGAGGATAAGCACTAATTGGTTGGTGGTCACTGATACACACGAGAGAGAGTTGACAAAATGAGAGCGAGAGAGAACACCAAAATAAATTAAAATCAGTAGTCACTAATTACACTTGAACCATTCATTCGTTTAAAAAAAATATCAATTAGGCTAATCTATGCTATATTACTGCGGACAGGCACAGTCTCGCATACACTAAGAGGCACCCCAAAACGCTTCGCAGGTCGCTCGAGACTCTCACTCCGGACGCCGACTCTTACCGGCGTCCTTTATAGCGTGTCCGATTTTGTGCTCCAGGGGTGCGTTTGGTTGGACCCACTACAGACGAACGTTCCCTGCAGATTTATTTCACGGGATCAGGTCGAGACTTGGAAACCTAACTATAGGTGAAGAAGCGGACACCCGCCTCGTAGACACTCAGCTGGAATGACCTGCCAGTTCGAGTCCATTTGGGTCTGCCGAGTTTATTCTCCTTGGTCTCCTGCGTCTTGCTGCCCCCTACCCCTGGCCAACGTAGGTGCGCATGAGGGGTCGTTTGAAACATAGTAAACGGTTGGAGAAATTCGATACATTGCCGCGTACTCTCCAGGATACCGCCTGCGTTTCCATATTCGTCTGAATGTCTTAGAGAACGGGGTCCTCCCGATTGTCCATTAACGCTGAATCCCCCTCCTTTAAGTACCCGAGAATTCCCGAAAACTTCCGAAAGCTTCCCAAATTCTCAAAAGATTCTTAATTCTCGATAAATCTTCCTAAAATGTCCGAAGAATTCCGAGACAGATGAAAATTTTCTTTCAAATCTCAAAATTCCGTGCGCTTCTGAAAGTTTCCCACAATTCCCCCAAAAATTCCTAAGGTTCTAAGAACTTCCTAAAATCTTCCGAAAAATTGGAAAACTTGGGAAGCCATTTTCAAAAATGTCTGGAAAATTCATGCGTTCTGGAAAATCTTTCTGAAATGAGCGAAGAATAAAAAAAGCGAAATTTTTTATTAAAGTCCCGAAAATTTCTTCAAGTTTTTGAAGTATTTTATAAGTTTTTAGTAATTTCCCTCTAAATTCCAAAAATCTTCAGGAGCATTCGTAAATTCCCTTTAACATCTGAAGACTCCAAAAAATTCCCTAGTCTTCCGAAAATCTTCAAAAATATCTATAAATTCTCTAGATTCTTCAAAATGTTTCCTAACTTTCCATCAACTTTCGAAAAACCCCAGAATTACCCATAAATTCTTCTAGTTTACGAAACTCTTCTTCAATTTCTTTACATGTTCGGAAAATTCCTATCCTGCCCAAAAACAACTAAAAAATTCTTTATTTTCGGGTTCCGGTCTCTACCAGAGACAATCTAGACCAACATTGTTATTAACAGTGGTTAAGCAATTACCAAGAAGCAAGAGCCAAGCACAACAAAAATCAAGTTAATTCATTCGTGAAATCAGAATAAAGGAAGAACGAGTTAAAGTCTGCTGCAGCTGTCTGTCGCACTACCTAGACTATGGCCCTCTATATTGGGCGCCAAATTTGTAACGGGGTTTCCCCTTGATTTAATTAACCGCTGCCTGGCCAACGATCGCCCAGGATGGGAACCCGGTTACAAAAATGTCTGCCACTTACCTGTCCCCCGTGTCACCTCCCGTAAAACCAAATTCGCGAGTCACACTTTTTTGACCCGCGAATCACCCACGAAGCTCGTTGTTTATCTTTTTCTCTTATGTCGGTAGCAATTTGTGAAAATATACAAATTTAATTGGGCTCTATATATTCATTACAGGAAGTTTATAAAAATAGGGATCGATACAAAAAGAAGTTTACTAGAAGAATGCGAATTTGTAACATTTTTGACTTTATTGAAACAATAAGTAGGTAATATTATGAAACTTGTCAAAAGGTTGCGTCACCGCCTCCAACAGAATGTTCTTACAATGTTTTGCTTCAAAATTGCAACACAACAATTATTTAGACACATAGTCTGTTTCTCCTTACTTTACTTATTTGAAGGATCAGTATATTGACAGAGCTATTTGTATTTAATGGTAGGTATATGAAAACACAAAGAGACCTAGCGATAAAAGCATGTAAGATCTGCACAGGAAAATAAATCCTTAAAATTCATGCCATAAGTTCACATCAATGTAACTGGCTGGCGCAGTGATGAAACATTTGACCCTCGAGAACCATAATACTCTAACTTTTGAATGTATTTACCAGTTACATGAAATATTTTTATCCGAAATTGGATCTTAAGCATAATATTTAAATTTTACATTTATTTCAATTATGGTGTAGAGGAGGGCAGTTTACATTAACAACATTATAATTAAACTTGATTAGTCGATAGGAACCTACCGGAGTCCAATCGATTTCTTCTCGCCTGAATGGGGTAATATTGCGGCTATCCATGTTTATTTTTACACGTCTTATATCGTGATCAATACGTTTATATATTCCAGCAAGAAGATCCATATTCTCCAATATTGCAAACACGTCACCATTGTATGTTGATAATACAATTTTTTCTTCTGGAGGCACAGGCATATATGTAGTCTTTCCTGTTAAAATTCTAAGTGATATATCGGCAGGAAAAGTGTATCTTTTAAGTTCGAATATCAGGTGATGATTTCTTAATGGAATAAGCCGAATGAATCTGAGTTGTTCAAGTCCACATCCACGCCCGTCAGGAGAAGGAAGACATCTAGGTGAACCTATGGATCTGGAAGGAGATGTAAGACTGAGAGGAGGAGACCTGGATCTGTCACGAACAGGAGACTCGGCTGGAGAAGTTGAATCGGCTGGAGGATGATTCAAGTCAATTTCAAGTTTATGATTTCTTCCAGAAGACGAAGACGGTTCAGCACGAGACACTTTAGGAACATGGTCGCCCTCAGGTGAAAACTTGGACTGTGAACTTAACTCTTGAACAAGAAAGAGAGGATTACATTTTGTCTAGCGTTGGTAGATTATTAAACTGTATTCTTAATTGGTCTTGTCCTGATGATAAAGCATAATTTTTTGTATAAATTTAGTATATTTTAGATTTGAGTTGAGTTTCATTTTCCTAATTAACTGATAGAATGTTTTATCTACCAGAGGATGAAATTTTCATGCTGTGATTATTTCAATTAATGTAAGGTAAAGCTTTTGAATTTTTGTTGAACAGTCAAATTTATTTTATAATAGCAGTTTAAAGTGTTATTTAATCAAAACAAGTAATCCTGTTAAACTTCACTTTGATCGGATACTATCTTCTGTTCCTTGTATCGATTTGAAAAATTATATTTTCAAAAAATGAAAAAAAAAAATCCTGTGGCCCGAAAAATGAAGTTAGATTTTCGGTAGGTACTGTTTGATATTAAACAAAGGGATATTGTCATATTTAGACAAATTCGAATAGGAAATAAATATACTGCGATTGAAACCGGAATTTAAATTATAGATATTATATTTACCAATAGCATTAGGGCAAATCGCTAAGATGAAAGACAGAATACCAATAAGGGTCGGCATTTTTTCAAATAAAACAATCCACTTTTGAATAACTTGGATAAGAGTCTAAGTAATGAACATTGATTAAACTGTTTCATTTTATATGATCACAATCTCTATCTAATTCCTCCTATTAAATTATTCAAATTTATGACAATTTGTATAATGATATTGTGAATAAGAGAGCACATAAGTAGCTATTGAAATTTATCCCAAGCAATAGAAATATCAGTGTTTGTTAATGAACATGATAAAATTTTATATTACAATTTGCATATACAATCCAGACGAATTAAAAAAATTTATGCAAAATTATAGACCCGATGAAGAATTCAAGATATTTCACAAGAATTCAAAAAATTGAGGAAAAGTGTCCAAACAATATAATAGGAGCCAAAAAATAAAAATAAAAAATTTGTTCAGTTTATGTTCCCACTTCAATGTACGGATTTCTATAAATTCTTCTAAATAATTTTTCGTCTGTTGAAATTTGCTAAATCCCATTGAATTAAAAAAATTCATAATTTGTGATTGTCCGCATGAAAAGGGCCCTAATGGCAGAAAAGGACTGGTTTTCGAATTTTTAATTGACTGCTATCTTGTACTTTATAACAATTTCAAATTCTCCTATTCACTTTAAAATATTTGAATAGATTCCTTCACAATGTTTTATTATTGAAAGATAGCAATTATAGAAATTTCAATTTTTTACGTCAATTCCTAAATCGATAACACAACAAGAATTTAGGAGGATAATCATTATAAGGTTAACATTATTTCCCCATAACTTTTTCGAGATTAGAGCACCGTCAAGGTCAGCAGTTGTTAAAAAAGTAAATAATAAAAACGGTATATTCTGAAATGAAGTATCTTTGATGATACACCAGTGAACTAAATTCATTCGCTGTATAACCGACGAAAATTTATTTTTTCTTTCTTCAATCCATCTCTGATTGTCATAAACATACTATGAGGGGGTTATCCCGGGCCTGAAGGATCACATTCTGCATTTTGAAATTTAATGCGTATTCGAACCAAGAACAATGATCACTGATTTGTATCACTATTTATTTCTATCTTGTCATTATCTAATTATTTCGGAAAAAGGGGTGGGGTTAGTAAAAGAAGAAGAAATCCGCGAGGCTGCCACTTCTGTTAAGCAAATTAGCAAATCGACATAAACCTTATTCATAAGCAAACACTAAGAAAGAAGAAGAAGAGCTTTACAAAGCGATTTCGGCACTTAAGCAAATAAAATTCTATACCGTTAAAGAAACCCACAATCTTACTATTTTACGATCAAAAACCCAACATTAAAAATTCACAGATGATCAAAAGTCTCGAAAAAGGGCTATATTTAATTAAACACGTAGTCTCGGCACGTAGAATTCCGGAAACACTCGCGACACTGACTGACACTGACATTGAAGAATTTGGTCCTATCTCCAGATACAATAAGATTTTCGTGGGTAGATAGGGCTCCAGAGGGAAGTATGAAAAGATAAGGTTCAAAGGAATTAGTAAAAGTGTTAACAATAGTTGCCATGATTGTTTCCTGGTGGTGTTTCGAAGAAGAACCTTGATATGTTGTCTCACACGGGTTGTTTCAAAATTTTACGGATTACTCGAGCAAAATTTCAAGTGATTCAATAGAGCCTCTATTTGATCAAGCAATCTGATCTCATCGTCTCTCTTATCAATCAACTCAAGCTTGTATTGCACACGAGAAGTTAGGGAAACGTACGATTCGCCGCCGCAAAGGTCAATATGCGGAAGTAAGGTCTCAGTACTCTAGGAAGCGACCTGATATCCTAGAGGCACGGTATAATACAGCACTCCGTGGGGCCACGCAGCTTTTAGCGTGGGTTCTCACGCCCTAGCCTGGAGGTCTTCACCTTCAGGATGTTCCCTGCTTAAGGGCTCTGAAATGTAATGGTGCTGCAGGTGGCGTTGGTGTAGGTGGTGGTGGAAATAATGGTGGTGGAGAAATTTATGTCGCCGCTTATACTATCTAGGCCTTACCCCCGAATGCAGGTCTCTGAGGAGGTGAACTGGACGTTTCCCTAGCTACTTGTAGGATCAACTACAAAGAACGGGCAAGTAGATAAGACACATGTGTAAGGTGTTGTTTGGAGGTTAGATAAAGATCATCGAGAAACCGGATATGAGCCGCAAGTCGCAATTGTGAGCGGAAGTTTGTTCTGTTTTTGTTGCGTATAGCTATAAAGTTGCCTTCGATTCATTCCCTTAAATATCAACCCCACTATCGAGAGAGCCAAGTCAGTAGTGAACCCTCCCGGATAAGTTTCTATGCAGGTTCATGTATAAGAACCTGAACAAGTTCCTGCGTTTGAATTCACACTGCGAAGGAACCTGTACATTATTTTCCAATGGTTAGTTTGCACACAGGTTTCTTAGCAGGATAATGTACAGGTTCTATTGCCAAATCCCTGCACAGGAACCGGCAAGATTACCTGTGCAGGTTTGTGTGTAAGTTCGTGGAAGGTACAATGTGCAGGATCCTCCTAAGTTCCTGCAGAGGAATTTTCTTCTGGGCAGTAAAAGGACTCGGACGATGAGATAAGCTAAGGAATCTCCAACTCTCATTTACGCTCAAGGAAGAACAGAACGTACTGTTAGCGTCAAGGAGGTCGGCGTGACTAGATCGGCGCTAAAAAGTTTAAGATTCGGGATCAGGGAGCTAGACGCGTAGCCGCAAAGAATAACGCTATGAAAGAGAAGCATATCACCAGGTGGTAGAAGAAGAAGCTGAAAAAGGGACGAACGCAGCCCAAAACGGTTCTTATAAAAACGGATGGGGTTTCAAGATACGCCTAGGTCGTAAAAACCCTCAAAAACACACTAAATCCGAGTACCTTTGGTCTGAAAATCAGGGGTGTAAGGCAAACGAGAAACTGCGACGTCCAATTTAAGGTGGGCAGCGAAACATAGGGCAGGAGCACACTAACCTCTGCTATCAGCGTGGCAGTCAAGGACATGAGAAACGTTCGCGAGCTAGTCCCCTAGACTCTGATGGAGGTTCTCGACCTTTACGAAACGACAGAGGGGGAAGAGGTAAAGGAATATCTGGAGAGAAGCTTCTGGTAGAACCGCACTGGTGAAGTAGAAGTCAGTATGACGAAGAAAATGCTTCAGGAGAAGCCTATGTAGACTTGAACGCGGAGCTAGCCGCAAGGCTGCTCCTGAAAGGACACATTAAAATTGGATGAGTGTCTTGCGAGGTTCCTGATCGGTTTGAGAGTTGCTGGAAGTGCGGCAAAGAGGTCATAAAGCTTTGGAGTGCACCAGCACGCCAGATTGCTATCTCTGCTTACAAAATTCAAAAAAAGATATGAGAGAAAGTTGCCCCTAGGTAGTCAGAAAACACTAAAGCCGCATAGATACTCATTTTTAAATTGACTTGAAAAGCTTGATGTTTGTAAATAAAGTAGTAGTTAAACCTGGAAGTGAAAAAGTTTTTATTTGAACAGTTAAGAGTAGTGAGTTTTGATTTTCTTTGCACCTGTTTGACCACGCGTGTATCTGCAAGGCCCACATGTAGTCATTTCTTAAATATCATTCACGAATCAGGTTATGATTTGGGTAAATTTGATAGGAAATTGATGCTGATTTATGGCATTTCAACCAAAATCCAAAAATTAACAAATTCTTTTTTATTGTGAATTGTAATTTTATTAAATCGAAACCTGAATTTTTTACCATCGTTCTTTGAGAAAATGTGGAAAAAAGTGTAAGAAACTGAATTTTCTATAATTACTAAATTAGAGTGACAAAGCATGATAAAAAAATCTAATGAATCATTGTAAAATAAATGGTGGACAGCAGAATTTAAAATTTTGCAACTACAAACAGCAGTGTAAAATTGGATAACTTTATTTGAAATTGGAATGAACAACTTTCAAATAGAAAAATTGAAAACTTCTGATGCAGAATACCTTATGTTAAAAATTGGCTAATTTTGAAATTATAATATTAGATTATGATCTAGAATATAAAACTTTCTCCAGATTGAAAGGTGTGAACTTAAAAAGGCAACAATTTTAAGGCTTGTTGACATAAGAAGGAAAAATTTTGAGTAAAAATGATTATGGCATGAAAAAGGAAAAATGGTTGAAAGAAGTTTGGATTTCTAGAACATTCGATGATGAATAAGAAGTTCGAAATTTATATATAAAAAAAAATAGCAGCCTGTAGATCCTGAAAATTACGAAGTTCGTTTTATTCGTTAACGTTTGAAACAAGTGAAGATGAACAAACAGAGATTCCACAGTTGAAAATATATTTGCTCATCATTACTCAGTGTTT
>CAKNWT010331447.1:0-10977 GCA_932066315.1 Andricus coriarius | reverse complement strand
ATTTGAGTTATTTATGGTTGCATGGTAGACATAAATGGCAGCTCCAAGTTCGAAGTCCCACATATTCTATTGTAGCTTGAAATCGAGTGGATCTTATCGTATTTTTTTCTGCGAGGTTTTTTAAACTGATCAGAAACGCCGTTATGCTGTGAAGTAACTTGATAAATAGACTGTTATTCAATATCTTTACAAATAACAAGGCCGTTAATATAATCTCCCATATATTCTGTTCCTTGATTGTATTTCAGGTAGAAAATCGATTCATCCTTACCCAGTGCGTTTTTCGTACCCGTCTGATTTTTCGTTTTTATTGGATAAGCAAGAGCTAGTCGCGAAGAATCGTCAATAAAACCAGAAACATATTTATAACCATATGTTAATAATTTATTTGATGTTATTGTTTCCCTTTGATTGACCTTTGGGCTTCATTGATCATCGCATGGCATCCTCCCAATGCTTCTTCTCGTTCAAGGTTCCTTTTCTGTTTATGAGTTTTGGGGGCCACCTTTTGGCTTGTGTAGTGACTCATGTTGTCGCTTGACGGTGCCTTGGTGGGGGACTGCCGGGCTCCCTCCTCAGAGAGAGTCAGTTACTATCAAGGTGTAGGCTGGTGTGGCTAAGGTTCGGTGGCTGCAACGATAAGGAATCTATTGTGCGTCTTCAAGAGAACTCAGTCTTTCAATCGTGGTCGTAGCTTCTGGAGGCTACAACTGTGCCAATTTTCACCAACAACCAAAACCTTTTTTTGGTGCAGGATCTCGGTGAGAAATTGTCTGGTTCATTTTTCGTGGACACTGTTTTTCGTCCACTGTCACTTTGGAGCCATCGCTATTTTCCTGTCGTTCATCATCGTCCATGCTATGCAGCGGTCGACTATCTACTTCGTCCTTCTTTTGAATATCGTTGTTGTACACACCTTCGTTATAATAGGAACCATTGTTGATATTGTTATCCATATCGTCATCATTTTGATCGTAGTTCATTCTGGAACTTTTTTTTGCTTCTGATGACAAACCTAATTACAAACGTGATGACAAGCTGATGGTAAAATAATTTAAATTATTTGTAATTAACAGTCAAGATGCCGTTACAAAGAGTTCTTTGTTGTCGACGACACTATCATACTGTCGTTAGTATTGCGATCTTTCTAACCCTTCGTTTGTTTCGGAAATTAATCTCTCATCATCGCTTTCCGATGGTCTGGATTGTGCTTCTGTTGTACATTTAAGAGCTTAGTGTTTACAGCTTCCGACTGATTTTTCACTGCGTCCTTGTCTAGGGAAGGTTTTGCGGTCGTTACAGATTGGTAATTGTAGTTGTCAGTACTGCCATTGTAAAGATTATGTTGTGACATTTATTCTTAAATGCTTCAAAATTTGCTTCGTAATCATTCAGACCGAACACAAGCCAAAAGGATTCAAAGCAGCCCGTTTCTGCACACTAGTTATTAGCGAGTGTTATAAAAACAAGCCTGGTTGTTTTGAATAAATAGGGAGCGGACTAGATAATGTATGAAGTTGGCTACGAATCGTCTGCGAGAGGAAAGCCACTGCGAGCAGAAATAATTGTATTTACATAACGAACTTTACACTGTTCACCGTATGTATGTCTAGACAATGTGAAGTTGGTTTTGTTATTCAAATATTTATGTTCGCTGTGGTTTCTCTTTCGTAGAAAATTATCAACGTTATAGACCAATGTCTTTAATCGATAAAATATTGTCAGAAGTTCCTCGCTAGAAATAATAGTGAGATTTTATTTCTTTATTTTATTATTGGAACGCGCCGCGCCATACAAGACCTGACGTTATAATTTTTTTCTCGAAAACCAGTGGCAAACGCACTCCAATAATTTTAGGGCTTGTAGACTGAACTTACAACTTTCTCTGAAAAAAAAAGAATGGAATTTGTTGAGAAAAGCGTTCTCCATTAATATTTTCCTACCCAACTTTCAACAACAACAACCAAAGTGTTTAATTTCTCCATTTTGAAATTTATCTCAAATACAGTGAAATCAGACGTCGAAAAGGTAAATCGATCTATTAGAACCCAAGATACGTCATTTGGAAAAAAGTTGTCCAAAAACTCGAAGTCCCATATCTCTGTTATTTTTTCGAGTTTTCGAAAAATATTTGGTGGGATTTTTTTACCACCAATCAATCATATATCCTAAATGACAGCCAAATATCATTCCGACAAGGAAATTCCCGTGATCAGTTGACGTGGACTTCACCAGGGGCTCCATTCTGACCGGCACTTGTGTTCGTTGTGTGGAAGCACATCCCAAAAATATTTTCAGGGATATTTTAGTCTTTTGATAAATACATTATCATTCAAGATTAGGCTTCAGCTATACCATAATTTAAGCCTATGCCTAACGATTGGCTGTTTTCCGATGCCATTACAAGTACTGGGAGGCAAATAGCAGTATGGACTGATTGATTATCGTTTGGTGTAATTTTAGCATTACACTGTAAGTCTACTTATTCTAAACTAAGCCTTGCTTTCATAATTGCAGAAGATCGTTTCCGTTCTTTCGCCCGTTCTCTGAGACAAGTTCAATCACTAAGATTGATATTACATATGGGGATGCTTGTCATAAGCTAAAACTGTTTTGGAGTTGGTTCACAGTCTGATTTGCGTGACTTTTGACCCCATTACTCCTCCGAGGAATTGATTTTATGAGTTGAAAAATTTTGTTTCAATAGTGGATCATTGTATAATTCACAATACCATCATTTTTCAGCCATGAACTACCTACTGTGAAAACTAAAAGAAGAAAATAAATGTTCCAAACCTCAAAATTAACCCCGTTTTTTGATAGAACTTTGTATTTTAGCAGGGCTTTAACTTTAATTAAACTAGCACCAAACGAGTCTCATCTTGCCGCCCTGAATTAAAATACTATTGTTTTCCACCTGAAAACTAGAAATAAATCCACGCCATAGCCTAGTTTTGCAGTAAAGATTAAGGGTTCCTCAAAATCGTATGAAAGTGAAGAGTTGGAACTGAGAGGTCTTATAATAATAATCACACCAAATTTTGTAAAACATATAAATAAATTTATTTAAAACTTCCCTAAGCTTTCCGCAAAAAGTTTGCTCATCGAGTTTCAAAAATCAAATTTAACTTCCTCATTGGAGCAGTAAATAACTACTCAACATTATTCCGCGTTCACACTGAGAACATTTATTTCCAACTTCGTATGGGGCGCCGTTATGATTTTTTTATCGACTTTTTGATGTGATAACGGAGTAAAAATCTATGCGTTTGTGGTTGAAATATACTATAAGCGCTTCAGACTTATATTTAGATAGACCCCCACTCCTCCAGACAAAAACACTCGGAATCCTCACTTGCTCGACATGGTTCAGTTACTTTTGTAACCTATGGCCCTAGAACGATCGGCTACACATAGCTTTCGAAAGCCACTTGGCTATACTAGGCGAGTACGCATTCTGAGCGTTTTTGGACGGCAAAGTATGGCTTTCTTAGTATGTCTCTAAAAAGAACTTGCTATTTCAGTTCTGCTCTTCTGGCTTTGAAAATTGTAGTATAAAATATGCTTGAATTCTAGCAAGAATAAGAACAAGAATGTGTTACGATTTTAGTAGATTCAGATTCCGCGCAAAATTCAAAACAGATGTTTGTTTTGCACCAACAGAATTTGAGGAAAAGTTTTTAATCCGAGTTAAATAAGTTGTTTCAATCACTAAAGGCGCCCACCTTTTTAATTACCTAGGATTCTGCTGAATACGGTTATAATACTTAACAAGCAGTCGCACAAAATTGTACTTCACGAGAGCGACCATCCCCCAAGCCTCTGAACCCGAGAGAGGCAAGTGGTGGTGGAACTCGAGCATGTGGTCATAAAGTCTTCTTCCCCAATCTGAGTAGGCTTGTCCTAGAGTATGCAGTCTCATCCGTCCATGCAAGGCTCCGCAAAGATGGACGAATCCTTCTACTAGCTGCTTGCGGGAACAACGATATCATCACCAAACCCAGTAGTAGATGCGGTTTAAAAGGCTCACAATCTGAGGTGCCAGAAACACCCAGAGGCTCCACACGTTACGTGAAAGTCGTTCTGAAATTCCGCCGAATACCTTTCGCTAACAGGATATGTAGGCGGAGCACCTCCCCAACCGCTAAAAGAATAAACCGCATAGGTAGAAGAGACAGCGCCATTAAAACCAATCACAGAAAACAATCACTCCCTGAGAGATGATAGCGATTTTCAGAGAAGGAGGAACATCAATTTTTCAGGTGATGGTGCGACAAAAGCTTTAGCTAACACAAATCGAAGGGTAAAGCCGACGATGGATCATAAAACTAACAGTCCGTATATGGAAAGGGGTTAAAGTACTTGTAACAAATCGAATAATATCCAGTTACACGTACATAACTTGAAACAATCAATCAATAATTGAAATTAAAAATTATTTCAATAAAATAAAATATTTTCTTAAGGGAACGAAAAATAACTTCGTTTCATCTGTTTCTGAAAAGAAGAAAGTGGTGAATTTACAAAAAATTAAATTAAATTAACGTTGTGGAGAAATGTCGTTTACATTTACTATTCTAAAATTCCTTAAGATTGTGTGACCCGTGCTTAAGGGAGATTCATCGCATTCTTTCCGGCTCATGTATTCCACCGCGCCGCTCTCGATGTTTATTTTCACCCGTTTTTCAGTATCATATATTATTGAATATATTCCCCGAAAACGATTATTATGCTCCAATATCGCAACGACGTCACCAGTGGATGTTGTTAAAACATATTGTTCATCGGTTGGAATGGGTTTAAAGTTTCTACGTCCTAATCCGCGCAAATGAATTGGTTTATGGGCAGGAAAAGTGTACCTTCGAATTTCGAATACCCGCTGTGGATTCGTGTGGGGAATGAGCCGAATAAATCTAAGTTGGTCAAGTGTGTATCCAAGTACGAGCGAGGTACGACGCCTGGCAGGAGGAATCCTGGACCTGACACGCAAAGGAGGCTCTGCAGGAGGAGGAGAGCGTTCATGAGAATAATGTCTGGCAGGAGGAGATCTGGACCTGGCACGAAGATAAGGCTCCGTAGGAGGAAGAGAACTTTCATTGGACCGATGTCTGTCAGGAGAATAAGAACTCACGGATCGAGGAGCACCAGGAATAGAGGCTCCGTTAGGTAGACACTCGAACTGTGAACTTAACTCTGCAACAAGGAAAAGAGGAATACATTTTTCTTAAACTAGATAATCGTGTATTGGTATATCATGAACCACTTGTGGCAATATTGTAAGGCAAGTTTCAAAGCATTAAGGAATGTTTGCCCCTGGGTAACTTGTTACAGAAAAACACTGAGCTTTTTTTAACTTAAAATTAGGCACACTTGTAAGTTTTGCTTCTAACAGCTTTTAACAGTTAAATAGCTGGTAAAGATTTGCTTCTCATTATCTCAATAAAACGATTTCCATTTACTACATTGTCTTGGTCGCAAAGGCATCCCGGAATTTGTTTACAATAATAGTTCGTCCGTCAGTAACAATAATAATAACATTCCCATACAAAGAACAGAAAAGATTTTCCCGGTATTAAATTTTTACTATAATTGACCTTTCTGTGTTTTACATATTGTGTATTTAAAAAAATACTATAACTAGATTTGAAATAAGAAGAGTATTGCCTTCCGGCAAAATATGCAAGATTTAAATTTTTTCTTCCTGCATATTTTTTGGGCAGCGTAATCCAATTCTAAGGAATCCTACAGATTTTCCAAGATTTTGTAATCAATTCCGAAAAATTTTAGGGTAATTGCAACAAGTTAAAAAATTCATCTCTGCAAAAACATGCTGGAATATATATTTGCATCCCTGAATCACCTCCTCGCCAATCATCATCTTTGTTCTAGAGACCAAAATATGCCGGAAGAGAAAATTAAGATCCGGCAAGATATGTCGCAACGAAATGCACAAGGTTTCAAATATCTTCATATAAAACCAAGTAATATTTTGTGCGATAGAATTCATATATTAAATTTGTACTCTCTTTTTAGTATCCTTTATATATAAACACACCAATTTTTATGTTCTTATTATATTATGACGTTATCGTTAAGACGCAGGGGAAATTATACAAGTGCAGGTCGCTTTTAGGAATGGGTTATTTAAATTTATTTGCATCTGGAAAAAATTGTTCTCAAAATTTGAACCACAATATGTAATACAATATTTAATACAGCTATAAGAAATTTCATCGTGATACTAATAGCAATAAATTTTAGAGATAAGGAAAACTGATTTTGAGCATCATAACCAACCTCAGAACTTTATTATTCAAATGTTAAGTAATTCAATAAAGATGAATATTATTCGTAGAATGGTTTTATTCCAGATAATATGTTTTATTTTTTAATTTTGCATTAGTAAGCATGCTTTCATCTCTACTTCTTTTACGATATGCAATGATCTCAGAATTCAAGAAAGGTTAGGAGCCGTACTTCGGGATTGCTACTTAAAAATATTAAAACCAAATGAATAATGGATTTTATTTAAGCATATTTTCCGCGACTCATTAGAGGCGCATGCTATTCTGTAGAATTAAATTTTTAAGGTGAATTAGGAAGTGGTAACTTCTTTCTAAGCAGTTATTTTCCCTTAGGTCGAATTGTTTGAGACGGGAAGGGTACATCTTTACTGAAACGACGTACACCGTTAGGGTCGAGCAAAATTTTGACTTCCCCTTTAACATAGAGTACTTTTTGATTTTGAAACTCGTATGAATTTCGAATCAATAGGAACACTTTTCGAATTTTAATTTTATGAGAGACACATTCCAGAGTCTTCTGGAATAAATTAAGATTCAATTCGTACTTATTTCCGACAAATTAAAATTAAAATAGATTTCTGAATGAATCGCACAAAATCTGATTCTCCAATGACTACAAGGAATATAATTAAAGGTACAGATATATTATAGTATTATATTTACCACTTGTATTGAGGATAAACGCCAATGGTAAGACAAGAATACGAACAATCCTCATATTTTCTAATTAGAGGAAAAACTGATTAATGCAGTTATGAAGAATTCGACTAACAATGTAACAAACGGGTATTGTCCTGTTCCTCCTGCTCATATAAGACATACATCACATAAGTCATTATCACATAAATTATATGCGTCAAGCTTGTCCTTGTAAGATATTCACATTTTATCAGTCAGTTTCATGGAAGAGAATTTAATTTATAAAATTCGTTAAAACATGTATCAAAATTTATTTAATTTACTTCAAAAATATTCTTAATTCTGCAAAATATTTTGAAAGATGCTACAGTTATTTTCCAGCACTGTCACAGTAACTCCAACAGATATTTTTTATGCACAAAGAATATTATTATGAATATCAATAATAATGTGTTTTTCTGCTTTAAGACTTAATATGGTTACAGTCCAATAAGTTGAATACATTTTTGTTACAATTTGATTTTTCACCAAACTGAATATTCTTCACGGGGCGTTTCAGGTATGTGTCGTCAAACTCGTCAGTCCCGAAGGATTTTCATGATGATGTTCTAATGTCCTTTTTTCTTTCTTCTAATTCTTTTCGCCTTCTCTTCTCTCTTTTCTTAGTCAAATGCTGCTCTCTCTAACTTGGCGTAAACGACCCATAGTTCCCATTAAACCTTAACCCTTTTATTCTCTCCTCCCGTGCTGTCTTCTCTCTATGTCTCCATGCCGTTCATCTTCACCACCTGATCATCTTTCTCTCCTCCTCATGCACTCTTCTCACTTCATCCCTCTGCAGCTCATTGCTCTTAAACTACCTTTCCTTTCCACCTCCATTTTCCCAACCACTTCCCTGTACTTCTTCTCGCACCAATACTTCCAAACCAGTTTACTTCCCCCCTCTTCCAAAAATTGCTCGTCATACTTACACGCTAGAAGCCCTGTTAGAATCCCTAAACTCCTTCTCCCCTTCTCCCTCCTAACAATATAACTAGGTTATTCCTTGCCAACCCTGTATCCTATTTACCTCCTCACAGTCCTTCGACCCCACGTCTCCACGCCATACAAGACCACACTTATCACTAGCGAGTGGAACACTTTCCTTCCCCTTCCAAAATCATCTGAAAACAACTTCTTTCCTATCCTCTACCCCTGCCTCATCACCACATTTGTCCTCCTCATTGTCTCTTTTATATGACCAACTATTCCCCCATTCCTCTAAAATAAGAAGCCCAGGTACACAAAACTCTTTTACCTGCTGCACTACCTTTCCCTTCCACTTCTACTCACCTCCCTTATCCGTTCCATCTCCTTTTCTGAACGCCATAACCTTGAACTTTTCCGCATTTTACTCTAACAGATTTTTATCCAGGTATCTTCTTAAACTCTTCACCATCTACTTTGAGGCCTTCACGCTTTTTGCCAGCAACACTGTATCATCTGCATGTGCTAGGCTAAGAGGACACCATTTCCTTAATTCCCTATCCATTTTAGAACAGCTCAGAAATCCCTTTCCCTCCTTTCACATTATCATTCAACTGTTTGTTTACCTCTCTTACCCTCTCGAGCAGGCCTCTCTCATCTCTTCTCTCTTCAATCGCCTCCCAAATCCTTTTCCTATCCACTGAAGGGAATGCGTCTTTGTGATCCATGAAAAAAGCGCACACTTTTGACCCCTCTTTTGCTAATTCTCTATCCACCACATGTTACAAAATGTGAATATTGTCGATGGTGTTAATAACTTCTTTGAATCCAGCCTGAATCTTCGGCAATATCCGTTTCCCCTCGACATCCTTCCGCAGTCACTCCGCCAACATCATCACGTACACTTTATAGGCCGTATTCATTAGCGTCATCTCTCTATAATTCTCCTGTTTATTTAAATCTTCTTTCTCATACAGTGGCAAATTAAACCCCTCCCTCCACCCACCTGGGAATTCCTCTCCCCTCCATACTTTCTTCACTGCCATCTTCATCGCGCATTGCTTACATTGACTACTGACAAGCATTCACTTCGGTAACACTTGACTATTTTCTCTGCTTAGAAGCAGCATGACACATCTAATTTTTTAGCATTTTGGATTCAATTTCAGATTCAAAATTTAAGTTTGAATCTAGAAAGGTTAAAACACCGAAATGCAAAAAAATTAGATGTGTCATGCGGCTTCTAGGCCGACGAATGCTGTAAGCTTTACAAAAAGTTCCCAAGATCTGCCCACGTATCATCGACTTCTTAGGTCGTACGATGATGCTTTAGGACATTTCAAGGAGACTTCTTTAGTGCATTACCGTTCTGTTTGTCGTTAAATTCATTGAGGAAAACGCTAAATATCATCAATCATGGTTCATAGTATATGATAACGAAGATGATCATCAACGGACCTATCTTCTATGCATGGCAGATCTGAAGCTTTGCGCTAGTTCAAACCAGAAACTGCAGCAAGTTATCCACATCACAAAACAGTTTTTCAATTATATCCACATAATTGTCGAACTAGACGTATGCAGAATAGTGCATAGAATCAGAGGAGAACTAGTGACTGCAGAGACAGAAGATAGAAGCGAGGATGACATCGAGGCAATGGCTAAAGGTGAGTCTACTCAATATCTACGTACTTTTAGTCTTAGGTTATTCAGTATACCATAGTTAGGAGAAACCTAATTACTTCCTGCGCTACAAGACGCAATCCGGTTCCAAAGAGTTCTTTCAGCTGGACAAACACAATCAGGGCAATCACACCTAGGTCATCCCTGTATTTACGTAATCCTTTGGGCTCATCAAACGGATAAGCACCGATCTTGAACCAGTAAATTGGCTATCAAAAGCCTAGTCTTACCACGGCATAGAGTGGGTAGGAGCGCTATTGATGTTGAACAACTGTATAAGTCACAGTTTATACAATTGCGAGACCATTTTAACACCCTTAAATTTGCCTTTAGATGCCTTGAATATTAAGGCAGAAACAATAGATGAACTAAACACGCAATCAAGGTAAAAACCGATCCACAGCGCGCACCCCAAAATGTTAGGTCAACAATCAGTGGATGGTGAGGCATCCAATATTTGGCTCCAAACGGTCATCCTGTTGCCCGAAGCAAAATAAAATAAATCAATATTAGATTTGAAATAATATTTTTCAAGTTTATGTAATTATTTAGTTGCAATAATTATTCATCTGGAAAAAATATTCTGTGTAAACGCTGCATACGCAAACCTCGTGTTGCTCGCACGTTATCTTAAGGTTCATAAAATCTACGTCATGCTATTTTATTATCTCTTACACTAATCGCAAGCGCAAACAACTGATAATAAAAAATACATTTTTATGAAAGTACAATAAAAAATAACGCATTCCAGAAATTCTACAAACTATACGTATTAACGATGAAACGATTTTTTATGCTGCAGAATATTTTCTGAACCTTTATCATTTTACAAAAATTCTTTACGAGGAGTGCACTAGAAGTAAAAAGTAAGCTCACGAAAAATGATAAATCCTTTTTTTGGAAAAAATAAGTATTTCGAAAAAATGCAATCGCAGTAAATCTCAGAGATATTTTCCTCTGAATTTTGATAAAAATATTGCAAATTATTGACAACTACATAAAAGGTTGTGAACATGGTTATTAATCCGCCTTCCAATAAAAATTAACCGACGCCGGATAATTTGAGTTGTTAATTGTTTGCAAAGTTTTTAGCCAACAAATATCTCTGTGGTTTACTGTGATGTCTAATAGCATTTCAAAAAAAAAGTATTTCTGAGAAAGCAACATCTTCGGATTGTGACAGATAAAATACTATTTTTCCTTAAATGATTCTGCTAAAAAAATTGATTCGATTCACAATAACAATAAACAATAACAAATGAAAAACAAACAATAAACAAAGTTTAATAAATTTTAATTAATATTTAATATTTTTATTTCTTCTCAAGGCTAGGCAAACTTTAATATAGTATTGTAGTTTTTAAGTTATTATTAATTTTTTTAT
>CAKNWT010331445.1:0-13568 GCA_932066315.1 Andricus coriarius | reverse complement strand
AATACTTTTACGTTTACATATTAGTTCGAAGTTACAAACGTCTATTTGACGAGTTCTTATTTTGCTATTGCAATGAAAAAAGGTTCCTAGAGATATTTACAACACCTGTGTTACCGATTTTAGCAGTAATAAAGTGTCTGTAAGCAAAAAGGAAAGGATTCTTTCTGAAAATGTTAATTTTCTTACAAAACCGTTGCTATCGTCCCAAGTAGTCAGAAAATAATATAAATAAGATTTTCGACTTGCGAAAGACAACCAAATTTTGAGAGTACTGAGAAAAAAATTAAATAAAAAATTGTCAGACTAGTCTATAATTTCAATCCAAATCGGTTTCATTCACTTGAGGAATTTTCCGAATAGGTTGATGTGAACGTCAACGATATTTGACAAATCAGTTTTCAAATTATATGATAAAAAACACTACAAAAAAGGAATTGTATACTTTATGAGTTTTGTTTCAATAATAATTTTCTGACGTATAGTTGATAGTAAAAGTATTTCTGCAGAGAAGGGAACTCAAAATAAAAATGTATAACCATTACCGAAATTACGGCTCAACGTATATTTGCATACTCTACTTTAACAGTGCAAACTTGTTTTAATAACTTGTAGTAGTATAATAAAAATTATTTCACAACTTTTAACTTATGAAATTTATCTGTTGCTTGAAAATGGCTGGAAAAATGACACGAAGAAGGAACTAATTGAATTTATTAATAAGCTGGCCTCAAATAAAAGAAAATATCGATCTGATACATCAAAGGAATGTGAAACGAAAAAACTGGCTCAAGATTCATCAACAACTTTCAATCACAATCAACAATCAGAAGCGTCCTCCAGTAGCAATAAAGAAAATTAAAAATATCTAATATCACCAGGTTTATTATTTAATATAATATTTAATCACTTTCAGCACTCATCACAAACATTCTTAGAATTTAAAACCACCTGGAGCATATTTTTCTTCTTTAATAAAAAATACTCTTCATTTTATATGCACGCTTATACTATTATACCTTATTCTGATGATTTCCCGGTTTCTATCGATAATAATAATTCATTAATATTTGGACGAAAAATGTACAATGACTTATAAAAAATATGTTTCCCGTATTTTATTATATTAATAAAATATTCCAGTCTTCTTTATGTGTGTATATATATATATATGAAGAAGCCTGGAATATTGTATTAACATAATAAAATACAGGAAATATATTTTTTTATACGTCCTTTTACATTTCTCGTCCAAATACTAATGCATTGTTATTATTATCATTATTATTATTGTTGCCAGTGCAGGGGCTGGAGCAGCAATGTAGGGTCTGCAGCGCCAATATAGGGTAGGGCCTAAAGCACCAAAGTAGGTTCAAATTAGGCCCTACCTTGACGCTAAACGTGGAAAAACGGCCAATTTCGGACATTTTTAGCGTCAAAGTAGGGTCTAAATTGAATTTAAATCGCTGCTTATTTTGAACCTACTTTGCTGCTTTAGCGCCTACTAAGATAGGAGTTATAGCTTCAAAGTAGGGCCTAAATTTCGACTTGGGTCGTTGCCTGTTGACGGCATTAGTATCTGTGAAACATTTGAAAGTTTCAAGTGAAAGTTTCAATGTTTCAATGAAAGTTTTCATTGCTCACAACGCCCACAAGCTGCATATGCCCGTATTGCCGTATGTACACTGAGATTCATATATGCCTTCAATCCGGCTTGAAGTTACTTTTCGAAAATATGATGAATTTCTATATAAATTGAATGAAACAATTGACTATTTACTTAGAAAATCATCGCTTTTTCGTAACCAAACTTCATACTAGAGGGAAGTAATTTATGAATCTCAGTGTACAAAGGTTTAGAAGCAGTCAGCAACAAGATTTTGTGATAAAATTTTTGTGCCATTAAATAGAACCATGGGTGACAAGGCGAGAGGAAGAAAAAAAGAAAGAGGGGAAAAAGGTCATATAAATTTTTCTAGTTTCGGCTCATTTTCAATTGATCAAAATCAATTTAGGTTATGTTCATTGACATCTTCGCAGAAGTCGTATTATTTTCGAACCAGGAAAATACGAGAAAATCTGTGAGGATATTTGAATTCCTTGAGGAAATCCCCGAGTCAGAGAATTAATCCTCATAGAATTCCGCCAGGAATTTTAAAATCCTCGCGGATACCCTTGTGTTTTCCTCATCCGAAAATAGCACAAGGATTTTCTTGAGAATTTTTTCAATAGGGTTTCATTTTAGTATATTTGTATCAAGAAAATCATGCGTATATGTGTATTAGGTACAATATCCTCACGAGAAAAAAGTCGAACGATTTCCAATCCAAAACATAAGGTTCAAGAATGATTTTATTCTATTTCAATTCCGGCAATAAACCGTATGAAGATGAATTAAGGTAGTACCAGGCTGTACTCTTTATACAATCGAACAATGAAGATGATGAACAAACTACAGAGGACAATCAAGTTGTTCCGCTTCATGTCACTGGCTAAGAGTTGACGATGAGGATCGAGTTTTTACTCGGTATCCTCCTCCACCATACACTAAAAAACCGATCCATAAAGAAGACACCACCAGAGACTCCACAAAGGATTGAACATGATACCTTTTAATATTCTTCATTTTTTATGTTCTATTATATGTTAATGTTAATATTTCGAAATATAGTATAATTAGATATTATTTCTTTAATTATAGTAATTTTTTCCCTCTTCTTTCTATATTGTCTAATCTAGGCCACCGCGTTAACCGTCTATAGCTAGCGGCTACTTAGCTGGTCTAGTCTGGACGAACTCGCCAGCGGCTGTTCAACTCCGTCTAGCGCCTATTCCTTCAAAAATAGCCGAACTCCGAATATGTATACAAAAATTGTTTAAATAAGAAATAATTATTGTAAAGTTGAAAAGTATCTTAGAAAAGAGTTATTAGAAATACATTCTTGGTAAATCCGTAAACAAATTGAGCCTATTCGTTCAAAAATGGCCAAACTCTTTATTTGTTGAAATAATTAATAATTCTTCGAAATTTCCAAAGCATCATACAAAAAAGTCACCGGAAAGATATTCTTAGTCAATCTGTAAAAAAATTGAGCTTACAGTTAGAAGTACGTACTTCATATTCTTTGAAAATGTAACTGAAATTCAAATAAAATAAAATTCTAAACGTTCATAATTTTGTATTGTTAGTTAAAATTAGAAGTATGTAATTGTCATTGAAAATGTAGGGGGAGGTCCCCGAGAACCGGACACTTAAGGAATAACAAAAATAAAAAAAATCTTGTAATAATCTAATTTGTTTATTTCACTTTAATAAGCTCTCAACTATATACCTAATCAACACAGATATACGAGCAGTCTCAAATGTTACTTTAAATGTAGTAGATACTAAGGAATAATTAAGATAGGAAAAAGGACGTTTTCGAAAAGGTCCCCTAAAGACGGACAGCCAACTTTACGTTCATTTTTAAACTTAAACATTATTTTAACAAACAATTCGTTAGATTATCTATCTCAATAGAACAATAATTAAGAATAATTGATAATAATAATTAATAATAATAATTAATAACAATGACTATCATCCCATACTTTAAATAATATTTACAGATCCCAAAAAATTACTTCGAACAAAATTTTTACTGACATTAAAATTCGCACAACGCTCCACGACGAACGAGTCAGTATTGGCTATTGGCACGCCTCCCCTGCACTTCACTTGGGAGAAGCTTTCTAACCGCGGCACAAGCAACAAATTGGCGCGCTTCTTCGCACTGATTCAAATTCTGTCCGGCTTTAGGAGCCGTCCGGGCTTAGGGGACTTCCCCCTATATGAAAGGAAAATAAAATAAACTTCTAAATACTTATGATTCGTATTGTTTATTATTCTAATAACAAAAAAATTTTTTTGAAGGATAAGTAAGGCTATATAATTATAAAAAGCAACATTAAGAAATTAGCCAAAATATTAATTAAAATTGTAACTTTTTCATCAGGAATAATTAGTCCAAACGAAATCATATTTTGAATTGCTTAAGATTTCAAAAATAGTTTAAATTTAATAGAAGCCATAGTCGTCGAAAAATAATTACAGTTATCGAATAATTTAAACTTATAAGAAATAAAAAAATGATAGAAGTAGGCCATGAGAAATAATGTCACCTTCGTTTTCTAAAAATATGATGTTGTTTTCAAAAATGTGGTGTTTATACACGAAAATGTGTTATCGTCAAAACTGAATTACCTTGCATCAAGAGAATATGGAACAAACGGTTTCCGTTTAAATAGTTTTGTTAGTGGAATAAATAAATAATCAAATATAAAATGATACATCTAATATAAAATATTTTCATTAAATAAATGTAATATGTATTATTTTTATTTTATAATATAGCAGTTTTTCAATATTTCATATTCGGGAATTGTATAAGGCGATAATTTTCCTGTGTCCGCAATTTTATTTACAGAATTATTATATTTCGAGTAACTTCTTTTTCGGAAGTTTTATTAATTTTACTAATTATTAATTTTCTGGGATGACTGAAAAATCCTGAAAAATAAAATTCTGGGGCTGTAAAATTTCGAAAACATATCTAGAAAATTTCGAATAAATTTTTATTATTTTACAAAATTTTAGGAAAAATTTGTTTCAGCTTAGAACGTATAGTATTTTAAATTGACTCGGATTATTCCTAAAATTGTCTTAAAATATTCGCGATTCTTTTTTGACAATTTTGGCATTTTTTCCAAATTTTGAAGTAGTTTTGAAATTTTTTCAAAAATTCTCAGCATTTTTTAAAGTAATTCAAATTCCTCCCAAAATGTTTGAAAAATCTTTCAAACAGAAAAAAGCTACCTCGGATATTTTTTTAAGAATTTAAAGAATATTTTGAAATGTTTTCAAATATTCTCATAAAATTAATTTCAAAGAAAATCATTTTATAATTTTCTAGAAATCTGAATAAAATTCAATTCTCTTGAATCCCTTCAAAATTCTTAAAAAGCTTCTCCATTTTTTTTTAAATCATCAACAATCTATATTTTGTATTAAATTTTTTGAAATCTTTTCAAATTTTAAATTGTTTCAACCGTGTAAAAAACTTCTATATGTATTTTAAAAATCTTTCACTACTAAAAAATTTACCCTAAAATCTTCCTGATTCCTTTTAGAAAATTCAACAAATCTTTTGAAATTTTTCGAAATCTATTTATTTATTCACTTTAATTTATTATTTAAAAAAAACATTTATAATTTTCCTAGGAATCTTCAAAAAAATGTGATGCTCTTGGAATCTTTCAAAAAATGCATAAAAGAATAACAATTTTTAACAAAATAGTTATGCTTTCAACTAAAAAGATGAATTTTTAACTGGAAACCGATCAAAAAAATTAATTTTTAAAAAAGTAGTTCAATTTTTAAACAAATGCTTGAATTTTTAACCAAACAGAAATGAATTCAATATCGTTCATAATAAAGTAACCGAAACTTACCATATGTGACCAGTAAATTAGCACAAATTACCAGAAACTTCCAAAATTTACCGAAAATTCTAAAATAATCAGAAATTTCAAAAATTCACAATAATTTCCAAATGTGTTAAATTCCAATTCGGTAATATAAACTGTGGGGAATTTCAGTAATAATTACAAAAACAGTAATACTTTTCTACTTCAAAATGGCAGATTGAGATATTTGTTTATAGAAATGGTTATTAAAAATTACGAAAATTGTTACTCCAATTCAGTTCAACTACTTCGTTTAAAGTGTACCTTTTTCATTGAAGATTCATCATTTTAGAAGAAAATTCATTTCATTGTTTGAATATTTAATTATATCATTTTTTGTTGTTGTTTATAAATGTTTTTTTTTTGTTATTGAAAAGTCAATTCTTTTGGTAGAAAATTGATTTCCCTTTAAAGAATTCATCTTCTTGGTTGAAAATTGAACTATTTACTGAAAAAATCATTTGTATCAATCGAACATTCATCATTCTAGTTAGAAGTTTATTAGTTTGGTTAAAAATTCTACTTTTTAGTTACGAACTCTTTATTTTTGCTTGTTAGAAAATTAATCTTTTTCATTGAAAATACAACTACACTGTTAAAAATTCTCTTTTTGATTAAAGAATCATCATTCTCATCATTCATAATTTTAGTAAAAAATTCATTTTTTGGGTTACGAACTTAACTATTTTGTAAACAAAAAAATTTGTTAAAGAAAATTCATGTTTTTTGTGAGAAATTCAACTACTTTGCTAAAATATCATTTTCTTTAATTTTCCAAATAAAGTAACATGATTTTCTACATTTAAAGGAAACAGAAGATGGAAAAAAGCGTCAAGAGACTTGTTTTTAACTTTTTGAAAGGAAAAACTTTGCTCTTTAGACTTCAAGAACCATTTATCTAAGCTTGTAAAAATTTAAAAATTTTAATTATTCATAAATATTACATTAAAATATAAAGAATATATATTATATATTATTACATTAATTATCATAATTACAATTCTTGAATAAATTGAACTAATTAGAAATAAAGAAAAGGTAAAACCTGGCCATAAAAAAATAATGTCACCTTCGTTTTCTCAAAATATAATGTTGTTGTTTTCTAAAATGAGGTGTTTATTCACGGAAATTTCTTATCAGCAAATCTGAATTACATTGTATCAGGAGAATAAGGAACAAATGGTTTCCACATTTCATTTTTCTAATGGATGAATAATAAAATATAAAATAATACATAAAATAAAAAATATGTTTATCAAATAAATGTATTTGTTTTATTTATTATTTACCATATTTTGTTTTATTATTTTTACAATTTTTAATTCTTTAATTTCAGGAATTTTATAATTTGCCGTCCGCAATTTTATTTCCGGAATTTTCTTTTATACGAAATTCTTAAATTCAGTAATATCCTAAACATTAAAGTGTTTTATTATTCTAGAATTTTAAATTGTCGTCAATTTGTTACTTTGTGAATTTTATATTTTGTATACTTTCTTTTGCAGGAATATTTTTAGTTTTGATAATTAATTATTAATTTTATGGGACGACTGAAAAATCCGAATAAATAAAATTTCAGCACTGGAAAATTCCAGAAGAAGAAAATATTCGAAATAGAAAATTTCCGAAATTTATCAGAAGAAAAGGATTGTGTAACATTTTTAACTTTACTGAAACTATAAAAAAGTTATAATATCGCGAAACTTGTAAATAGGCTACGCCACCTCCACCAAAATACATGTTTATAAAAATTATTCCTTGAAAATCGGAAAAACAAGAATCGTTACACATATACTTTATTTTCATTTAAAAAAAGTAAAAGCTAATTGCTAAGCGAATTATTTTTATTTTGTAAAATATTTTAATTCTTTCAAACCGTTTTATATATTGAAACGAACAATCGACAAGTAAAGTTTACTTATTGATTAGTAACTGCAGTCACTAAAGAATTCGTCAACATACTTTCACAGCTGAACTTTCGTAAAATAAACATGTGTTTTTTCAATGTTCCATGCTAAAATATGACTATTTTATTATTCAAACACTAAGTTACGGTTAAGCAATCAAATTTTTCATAAAAATCTGCTTTGAGCAATGTTAGAGTGGATAAAGCATCTAGAATCATTAACGCGAATACAGAATGCACTCAGAAAAAAGATTCTTCGTTTCTTAGAAATTGCAATGATTTAAAGAAATGTTCTTTATTCCAATGAAAATATTTCTCTAATTTAAAATCATTTTTTTTCATTTGAAGTTATTTTTGGTAAAATGAAAAAACTATGTTGAAGTAACACAAGATAAGATGTCGCTCGTCTTTTGTGACGCCCGTTTTTTATGATTCCAATGTCATGCACTTGAACTACTTTTTTTATTGTTGCCTTATACTTTACAATTTTTTTAAAATCGTAACCGCGAAACATAATAAGAAGTTCTTTTATATTTATTGTAAACCCATGTTTGGAATTTTAATTTTTACAAATTTTTAAATTGTATTTTTGTAGAACTCGAAAACTCGTTTGAAACTAAAAAATTATAAAAGAAAATCATATTTTTTTAAAGTGAGCGATGGCTATTTTTTGAAACACCAGCAAGCTGGAGTAGAATTGTGTACCCATCACATTTTGTTATTTGCAAGAAAGCTTTTCTAATCATATACGTAAAATTATTTATGATAAGAAATAATAAGATTATTCAGTGATAAATGAATACTCGTTCAGTAATCATGCAATCTTTGTGTGTTCTTCTCCACTCGTCTTTAACGTGAAAGAAGACAAACAATTTCGTAACTTATTAAACAAAAATGATTAGTTTTGATACCATCAGGCCTTAATTGTATCTGCTGATAATTTTGATATTTAACAACTGTATTTATTCTATCAATTTTTTAAGGATTGAAATTACTTTTTGAATAATATTCAATGTTCAAATCATTTTTCCTTTTACCGCAAAAAAAGGAATGCTAAAAATAAGAGAATCATAACTGTATAAAGACCATTATTTTAATTTCTCTTACCTCAAACACAGCATTTTTTAAATTTTTTCACCTTTCTAAAGCATTGGAAATAATGGCAACATACTTCTATAGTTTTGACTGAATTGTGTATGATATACTCTAGTAATACATTTTTTTCGACCTTACTCAGTTGTTTCCCTAGATTTCAAGATATTATAGTGAAGCTTATTTTAATATCTGACAATGAGAAAATATTATGATGATACAGGTTAAAATATTAGGAAAAAAGATTAATAATTTTATTTATTACAAGCATTTATCTATTACTGTATTAATTATTTGGCTATAATGAAATAGTAGAGTTTTAGCATTTTCCTACTGGAATAGTAGAAAAAATAACAAGTTTATATTGACAAATTCTTCAAAGATTTCAGATACTAATCAATTGTTTCAATGAACTTGAAAATAAAATGTCTTCATTGTTGTCTCATGCCCGATACATTGAAAAAGTAATGAGGGACCGTACTTAAATTATATAACGGATTATAGGCCCTCTCTGATGTAAAAAACCAAAACAAAATATTTCTATGCCCCCTCCCCCATAGTGTACGTAATTCATGGTTTCCAGAAATAATAAAAAATGGAACTTGAAACTACTGGAAAAATTTAGTATTTAAGATAATACATGCTTTGCATATAATATTCCATAAATATTTGTACATATATAATAAATATTTAAGAAAGATGTACGTAGAACTTTATTTACTTTTTTAAATGATCAAATTTCAATTAAATGAGTTCATTCAACAATAATATAATGTAGGTTTATGTAAAATTGTACGGGATGTGAAAAATTTCAAGCTTGACGGTGATTCTCATGTTCGTGTAAAAACGTCCATTGTCAGTTAAATTTGAAGTTATGTTTGACTTTGTCAGACAGCAGCATTTTAATCTTGTAAAATTTGTAACATAAGATCTTTTATAGACGGAATAAAACAATATTTCAGATACAAATTTAAAATTTTCAAATTTATTTATTTTAAACGAAATAAGACCTTTCTACTATAAAAGATGACTTTTTTACAAAATGCTTGAACTTCCAGCAAAATAATTCAATTTTCAACATAATAGTTGAATTTTCAGCCTGAAAAGAAGAATTTTCAACAAAACTGTGTGATACCTATTATCGAATTTGGAGATAGTATTGAATTCAGAGATAAGAGCTTCAGTGCGATAGCCATACAAAAACATAAAATAGCATATAAATACATCAAAACCCAAACAAACCCGAAAGTTCAATTTTTAAATCTTGTAAATTTCCACAACATTTTGGTAAGTTATAGTGCGATACTACTTTTATCAACTACCGCCAAAGTTATCGGAAATTACGCAAAATTGAAGAAAAATTTTACATTCTCGTCACAATTAGAAGAAAATTGTGTTTCGCCGATTTTATAAAATCTCGACAATTTTACTTCGGTGTCTCTCTATCGTCGTTGTCTGTATACACGATAACTTTTGAAGGAAGTAGACTATTGGATTGCCCTTCGATAAACTTTTTTCAGGCCAGAAAAGCAAGGACGAGTTCGTTACCCAGCCATTATTCACCAACGGTTCTGGTTTTATCCATCGGAAATGCTTTTTAAAAAGTCAAAAATTCCATTTTCCAACAAAACTATATCAGATATGAAAAAAATCGTTAAAAGAAAAATAGTTCATTTCAAAAAGATCTTATGAAAAAACAATTTTGGTATTGATAGTATATTATATCACTAGTAAGGGTTAGATAGCCCTTTACCAAACTGGTGCGAGAACGTCCTATGAAGTGAATGTTTTTTGATATTGATGATGATCACTGTCCAAACATTCTTCTGTTTTGTTTTGTTTTCTCCATTTGTCAAATTTTTCGAAGGCCATCTCATATTGATCCTTAGATTTTTTGGGTAGTAAATCTTGTTTTGCTTCTTTTACTTTTTCGTTTATGTTGAAAAAGTTTTGTGTTTACACATCCGCCATTTTCTTGAAAATTAAAATTTTGACTTAATTCTTCGTTCAAGTAAGTACAAGGGAATATCATTTTTTAACTAACCCCCTTATATTTTTTTGTTTCAGATGATCCAGTCATGAGTTACGATGCGCACCGCAAATTACATTTTTTTCATTGCACCTCCGGCAGATTAGCTAGAACTTGCTTGTTTATAGATAATTTTATCTTAAAAAGTTACTGTAGCTTTTCTAATGTTTATTATTCGAACTGTAAAACATTTGTCATAAGTAATTAAACCTGTTTTCAAAAAAAATTCTTTGAAAAATCGTTTTTTTTTGGTCTTGCGACTGACCCTAACCCCTTAATGGTATAATAATACTGATAGTAACCGTATTTACAATTTGAATATTTTATTCCACACTCGTACCTGCCATTCTAGTATGTGCAATTTTTGTACTAATAGATTTTTGTTAGATTTATAACCATTAATAGTAGTTATTGGTACTTTTTCAATACCAAAATTGAGAAAAATAATGCTTTCTTTCATTTATGACCATTGTCCTTGGCTATTATAAATAAAAACATAAAAATAAAAAAAAGTGTTGCTTAAACTCAAAGGAAAATTTTTGTATAATTTCGTTTCATTGTAAAATTTATATTTTAGATCAAATCTAAGGTAAACGTTTAACAGCTCTAACAAGAAGTGTAATGTCACGCGCATAATACGTGGATCCTTTCCTAGGGATTATGTTTCATTATAAACTCAAACAGTCATTGAATTTTATAGCACATGCAACAAGGTTTCCTTATAAAACTCAAATCTTCTTTACTTTCGCCATCAGTTCCATTCTGTGATTACACCTTTTTCAAGATGGGAAAATTAACTTATTTAGGTCTTCTGATACTTTATGAGATTGTATTGCAAGGAAATTCCTCTTCGTCTAATGTAAATCAAAATAATAATCGTAAGTAAAATAATATCGCTTGAAAATGATCAATTTTAACTTGCACTTCTTAAGGTTTTACCCATCCGTCCGTTGGAATATGAAATTTTGCTTTTCTGTATGACCTTAATGTACAATTAACAGAAAAAAATTCGATAAGGATTTTATTTTGGGTTTTTGTGGAAAATACTTATCAGTAAAATTATCAGATATTTATTTAGAGTCCAATATGTCTTGAAAAAACTTCCTTCAAGCAGTCTTGAGGAAGGGATACATATGCCGCTCGGAAGTTTTCGATGACTTAGCATTATATTTATTTCATTCACTTTTAATTTGAATTTGACAAAATCATATAAAAGGGTCATCAGTTAGGCTATTATTCACAGCGTAGTTTTCAAATTAAATGTAAGAACAAAATCTGGATTCTATGAACGACAACTCATAGACATACGTGACCCTAAAACTATGCGATATCTCATTTTTGTGACCAAAGTAAATTAAAGACATCAAAAATTAGTTTATAGCAATCGCTCTTCTCGTAATTTTAAAACAGGTAAAATTTATAAAATACAATATGCACGAGAAACATTTGTAGAACCATAAGGTGCCATGATCTCAGGCCAAGTTGCGTTGTCAGATCACAATAATGCAAGTAAAAAAAGATAACATAATATATAATATATACAGATAATATAATATATTCTGTATATATAAGATAATGATAAGATATTAAAACTGTGTTGCCTTTTACACTATTTTCGTAAAGTGAAAGAGAAAATAAAACTTTCGATCTAATGAAAATTTCTCTCCATTAATGAGTGTCCGGATGCAATAAGGGCGCATAAAATTTTCTCGTGCGAAAACAAAGTCCCCTGGAGGCTTTCAACAAAAGTTTAGAATTTTAATTTTTAAAGGATATGTCTGGATGTAAAATTTTATTGCGCATCTTTTTTCCTCTAGATAAAAAGTTGTAGCTTTTTTAGTTTACAAATTAAAGCCAAAAAACTGACTTTTAAAAAAAACTCAATTTTAATCCGTTTTTCACTTCAACTCGCGCTCAGTTCGTCAGTTTTTGGAATTTTTAAATAAAATTTTCAGAAAATGCGCTCCAGGGTATCCTTCGATTGATAGAATAAGAAGAATTCAAAAATAAATTTTTGAAAAATTGTTAATAATTTTTTTCCGATGCTCAGCGGGAATCGGACTTTTGTAACTTCCAGCGTTTCGTTTATCGAGGGAATTTTGAGCAACGAAAGACTTCTCGCGACGAAAATGTGGAGAAAACTGTGATAAAGTTTTGGGGAAAGTTTCAGATCGAAATATTCAATAGTTTAGGAGTAGTTATGATTTTAATTAATGTCAGCGCTGGACCTTTCGAGTGTACTATAAGACTCTGGGCCTTGCCGCCGTGATAATAATATTGTTTGTTCTTCATAAACACTTTTGTTTCACCCACAATTGTTATGAATGAAAACACCAAATGACCAGAATTGACTTTTTTGAAATTTTTTTATTTATCTTCGACACAAAATAACGTTTTTTACTTTTTACACTTCCTTTAACATTGCAACTTTCTATGGAAAATTAGAAAAGTGTACAAACGCGTATAAAAACCCTGAATCTGTATAATCAATTTAGAGCCCACTGATCCATTGTCATTTTAAGATTTTAAAATAATCTTACTTTTCCTGACTTCGTTTAAACAATCAGAAGGAACTGTTTTTAATTTAGCGACAGGCTATATCACGTTTACAATTTCACAATATGAGCTTCTTATTGTGTCAATAGAGTCGTGAATGCCACACTATCGCGTCGATTTATTAAACCTTTTCATTTTTCACGTTTTCTAATTTATTTACCTTTTTATAATTATTATATGCAGTCCGAAGTAAATTTATTTATTTACATCAGACAATTATTTTTATATTCTACCTACTACATAAATTGTTAGTTGAAAAAAATGAAACTTTTCCATACCAAGTCGCTTGAATTCTATTCGGTGAGACTTTTGATATTTATCAATTATGTTCAATAAATTTCAAATTCGTCCTCAGAAGCTGGACTATCCACGAACCTTCTTTTTTTTAATTTGAAAGCCTTGAAACATATTCGAAGTTTTTTCTTCTATTTAAAATAAAAGTCGTAGTGTTCATTCAATTTTGATTAATAATGGCTTCTTTTA
>CAKNWT010331444.1:0-12567 GCA_932066315.1 Andricus coriarius | reverse complement strand
TTGAAAAAACACAAATTTAACCAAATTTCTATATTTTTCAAATTTACAACAACAGATAACTTATATTGCTAATATGTGATCTAAATTATTAATTTTTTTCAAATTGATGAATTTTTCACTTAATTCTTTATATTAGTGTAATTTTTACTTACGTTCAGTCAATTCTCATTAGCAATATGTAAGATTTCCAATTTTAATGATTGTTTATAATTTTTAATTATTTTTGTTTAATTTCAGTTACTAGAATTTTTTAGAAATTTTAGTACCTTTTATATAAATTGATGATACGGCATTGCTATTTCTGTCTTTCTTAATGTTTCTCTTCCTCGTTTGAAAAATGGAGCAAGACGACAGTTTTGTCTCAGTTCTTTTCGCAATGTTTGTTACAAAATTATTATTGTTAATTAAATTTTTTGAACATACTATTGAAATTAAAATATCAACTTAAAGCTTAAAATATAAATAAAAATGTGATCTGAAAGGAAAATAACCTAAAGGCAAATATGTCAATTCCATTCCTTAAACTCACTTTTTCACTTTTTTGTTACACTTTTATAATTAAAAAATTTTTTGTATCAGTTTTTTTCACAATTTTTTATAGAACAATAGAAAAAGGAGAATTTAGAACTATTTTATACTGATGATCATGTTTATAGACTTCTCTTTTTAATTATCCTGATGAGGAAAACTATTCGCTTTCGAAACGTCGATGAATTGGAATAAAGCATCCAGCAAATGAATTCTTTTTGGTCTGAAGTATGTCATTTTTACTATCTTTAACATTATATTTTTATACATATCATAAGAAAAACTAAAACACGCGATTTTTAAAATTGCGAAACGGGTAGTTTGAGCAGAATTAATGTAGCTACTGTGATCGTTCGAATTGAAACAATAATAGGGTTGTTTCCAAAGTCAGGTATCACTTTTCCAATGAATGGATCTTATAGTTTTTAAATTCTAATTTAAAAAACGCCCATAAAATATTTTTTACGTATGGTTTACTATTTTTAATTTATTTTTGAAATATGAATTTGCTATCACGATGTCGATTGGAGGGCCCCTCTGACGTCAAAGGTGTCGGATTTTCCACTAATCACGGCTTATGTGGCAGAGATTCTCAAATATCTTTTTCTGTGCCGATGATTCGTTTTGGTTATCTGCACGTCGAAAATAGAAGTCTCAATATATTGTTTAAAAAAATATCAAAGGAGGGTCTCGTAAAAGCCAATAGCAGAAATTTTCCGAAAATAGAGATATTTATGGTGACTGATTTCGTAAGTGTGGTAATACGAGGAGTGAAAATGAAACGGTTAGGTGACCTAACCTCTTTATCATAAGTTTCGTTACTTTCAATCAAAGCCACATGGTCACATTGATAATTCTGAGAACCTCTGAGTCACGTGACACCAATTTAAATAAGTGTTTTCCCGCCTTCAATTTTTAATAATTTTTTTTTTGTTGAACAACTCAACAGAACAAAAATTTAGAATGCACATTGAGTTTAAATTAAAATTATGTATTGAAAAATTATTTTATCTAAAATTGTGAAACAACCCTATTGACGTAGTAAGATATTACGTAAGAATGTTTTAACCCCTCTGCCCCCCGAGGTAAGGTCATGTAGAGATTTAAAAAAAAACCCTCCCCCTCGGGACCCTTACGTAATTAATGAATGGCCCCTTATCAGTGCGATAAAGTAGTGGTCAAAATTCTGCGTTTGGTGGGCAAGGATTTTTAAGATGTAATTGTGTGAAAAAGTGTACGGCAAAGTTGTTTAAGTGCAAGAAGGCGAAATTTCAATGTAATTCAAAATGTCATAATTCGTTATCTTGCTTTAACAAGTAATGAGTAAATTATAACTATTTTCATTCAATGTTACACTTTGAAAAATAACCATATGTACGTACATTAGATGTACATTCATAAAATTCTACATTCTTAATTTGCCCACAAATATTTGGCACATCTCACATTGCTTTAACTCAAACCAGGTGAAGTTGCTTCCGGCTTTGCCTAGGGTACATTTGACACACCTAGGTTTGCCTAAATTCCGAAAAAAAATTAGCTTCCAACTTTGCCTGAAGCACATTTGGCACACCTAGGTTTGCCTGCATTCATTCCAGGTAAAGCCCGAAATCACAGAGTATTTTGGACTTTGCCTAAAACACATGCGCATTACGCGCATTGCCTAGGCAAACTTAGGTCTCCCGCCACTTCGGGCTTTGCCGGTAACAAATAGCCCAACTGACGTAAACCTTCCATAATGAACGACATATATCTCGAGCGGACTCTGCTAGAGGCAGCACGTTACAAGCCTATCACCACGGAAAGTTTACCTAAGTTGGAAGTAATCAGCTGACTATTTCCCTAATTCTACTCAGTGCTTCCAAATCGGCTCCCCAACCGCACTGCGCAGGCGTCGCATCAGCAGCCTGATTGGATGTTGATCGCGCGCTTATTTGAAATGATTAAATATGCAAATCAATTTTTCACAATATATAATAATCATAAAGTACAAAAAAAATATTATGAATGATTTAAAATTTACATTGATGATAAACGGTATTCTTTCCTTTGAATTTAAAATCAATAATTTATTTGTAAAGAGTACAATCAAATAATTATTTCACGTTGCACTCTAAAAGACTATGTTGTGACTTGAAGATTAATTTTTATTATTTCCTCAATGATGATTTATTATAAAAAATTCATTTGCATATGTAATAGTTTCAAAAAAGCGCGCCATTTACTGCCAATGAGACTGTTGATGTCACGCATGCGCAGTGCAGATAGGGAGCCGAATTGGGAGCTCTGCTTCTACTAATCTCTAATTTCTACTAATAAAAAGCTAGTTGTCCCAACGAACCTTTTTTAGTGTACTGATAATGAGAAAATTTTTTCTTTATCTGTTTGCGACAAGAATGATTAAAACACTGATAAAATATTTTACTTTGGACATTCTAAAACGTCAGAGTAATAAATTATTGAATTTTAAGATATAGCTTTTTGGCTCAGAAGTATGGCAATTAAATTACATGAAGATGGCTCTGTAATATCAGCATAAAAATGGTTTCCTCTTAAAGTGTCTTTTATGAAAAATAAATTTAATTATTTACAACCTTGCTATACTTTAACCTTTCATCGTTTTGACCAACAATGTAAGATAGCAATAAATGGTTAAAAATTTGGGTTTTTTGACAACGTAAGCTCAATAATAAAAGGTAAGAAGTCCTAACAAAAAAAAAAACGCAAAAGTGTCTCAGTGTTTCATGCTTTTTTTGAAAAGAAATCGGCAAATCCAGGAGAACACGAGTCCAAGTGGATTTTCGCTGGACCCCACCGGGCTCCCTCGCGGACAGTCGTGGACTTTTGTCACCCCTTTCTGTGTCACGATATAATAATCAATTTACAATTTATCCTACATTCACGCTCATAATTTCGTGTTTAAAAAATTTGTATAATTACGTAAATGCTGAAAGAGTAAGCTTTATGATTTATGATGAAATAATTATTTAAACAACTATCAGACAATTGCGTAATAAGTGATAAGAAATTAATCCGAATACATGTTTTACCAATTCCAGTTACTAAATATCACGAGAATTAATGTATTTTGTAATAATGTAATGGATGATTTTAAGATTCATGTCAATAATGCATAGACAATGTAAAATTAATTAATATATGATTCAATAATATTCATTAAAACAATGTTTAAGCAATTACCTATTTATTAATATGCAGTGAAATACAAAAGATACATAACCAATTACAATCACTCTCTGTATTATATTATTACTTGTACATAATTGCAAAATTTCAACTTTTAATCTTATTATTTACCAAAAAGTTAGACAGAACCCGTTTATTCTATGGTTTTGAAAACATGTAATATTTGTCATTTATATTAATATTAAATTCTATTGAGTACACTTACTTGCACAATTTAGGAAAACCATGCAGGCAAACAGTAGGGTGACGATCTCCATTGTTTGCAGATACGAGTAGAGACAGCGCTGAAAAACAGAACACTGATTTTGAAGAATTTCATGAACGGGAATATGTTCTAGATTTATTACTTACAGTACCTTCAGAATTATTTGTGTTTACGATTCGTTTTATCATTGGGAGCAAATTTTAGAGATAATAATGTACCTTTGCGCAAGAAAAGAGTCATTGAAATAAATCAACTTCTTTAAAAGAGGTTCAAGTTCAGAAAGATCAGAGTTGTTATCGCTATGAGCGTTTTTTTTTAACTATGGGAATAATAGTCTTAGGTAGTTAAGGTAGGTCTTAAAATATTTGTAAACAAATTTCTAAATTATCGTAAGTACGTTTCTTTGAATTTTGTTCATGAATTTGTTTCAAAATACGATATCACGGAAATTTTTCTACTGACTTAAATAATATTTATAGGTGCTATGTGCAAGTCAGTACTCTTTTTTTCTATGAATGTGAAATAAAAAAAAAATCAACATTCTATTAAAAAAATATCAAAACATTTTTTATCATGCGGAACGGCGCAAAGTGCTCGATAAATGAATTCATACGGCAAATTTTACCACGGGATACACTTCTTAACTGATTTAAGATTTTCTGTTAGAAATACACCGCATTCAATTCCTCACATGCGTAAGATAGCTAATTTTTAAATTTGTTTTTGTGTTTAACAATACTTCATTAAATACAGTTACAAAATAATTCGTTTCTATCATATGATTTTTTATCTCTGAAAGAAACCCTTAGTTAAATTTATTTATTCATACAATTATATAAGTTATACAGACTAATTACATAAGTGTGGGGTTGATGTTCTAACGTAGTTATCTGCGACAAACCATCTTATCTTACTATCAAATATAATATGAAGAAACAGAATTTTATTTCATAATTACATATAGATTAGTTTTCTGGACAAACTAAGAACAAAAAAAAGACAGATAACACAAAAGTTTGTTGAACTGCCTAAGAGTGAGAGTGAGCATTTTTTTGTGAAATCATCTGGCATCATGCAATATATGCAATATTCTTTTATGTTTGAAAATTGAGGATTCATACATTATATTCTTTACTGACATATTACTATGGTTAGAGATCCTGTCAAAGTATTTCTCAGTGATTTTCTCGATATAATCTTTTATGAATTCGACATGTAAACATTCTTGCATATCCTGTACCATGGTATATTTGTTTTAAAATTTTATTTTGAACTACTTGCAACTTTTTACTGTTTGTGTCGCAGGTAAAACTCCACGCTGGACAAGCATATGTGATAGCAGGCCTGACTATCATTTTGCAAATTATAAACTTGTTATATAAGTTTAATTTAGAGTTTCGATTTAACAATGGATATAGGGTTACTAGATTTCCAATAGCTTTTTGAGACACAACGTTTACATGTTTCATGAAGGTAAGTTTTTTGTCCAGAGTACCTCCTAGACAGAGTACATTATCAGACCAATTTAAAAATGTATCTTGTATTTTAATTACATCATGTATATCCGGTCTACGCTTCGTAAAAATGATAGCATATGTTTTGTTAACATTCGTTTTAATGTTCCATTTATTGAAATACATAATCAGTTTATTCGAGGCATTTTGTAGTCTATTAATTATTGTGCCTATTTTCTCAACAGAGGTGAATAAGGTTTTGCCGTCAGCGAATAGTCCTCTATTTATATTTTTGGTAGCAGGTACATCATTCAGCAGCATGATGAATAATTGTGGTACAAGGACAGAACCTTGTGGTACTCCAGCATTGGTATTTCTACACAAAGATTTAACATTCTTTATTTCTACGAACATTTCCCTATTTCTAATGTATGAGCTTATGTTAATGTATGATAAGGAGGAAACCCATATTTTATGAGTTTGTAGATCAATCCGTTAATCCAAACTGTATCAAAAGCTTTTTCAACATCGAAGAACAGTGTCCCAGTATGCAATTTGTATAAAATTTATCAGTTAGTTGTTGGTCAGCCTCACTAATTTGATCTACTGTGCTATGACCTACTCTGAAGCTAAACTGTTCATTCATGATTAAATTCTTATCTTTTAAGAATTTATCGATTCTTATTTTATTTAATCTTTCCACAACTTTACTTCGTTGGGAGAGGAGACTTATCAGAGTATAAATAGACACAATCGTAGGATTCTTATTTGATTTAGGTACAGCTATCACTTTCGCTTTCTTCCACAGCTTTGGAAAATTACCTAATCGAAGCATTCCATTCACAGTATTTGTTAGCATAACTAGAGCTTTGAGTATGAGGTTTGTTAAAATAATAGAAGTAATTCCATCATGACCTGGTGACTTTTTATTTTTAATCGTTCTGAGTACTTTACTAATTTCAGTAGGAGATACATTATAAATTTTATCAGATATTATCACTGTATTTTTCAAAAATTTGTTCACGGTTCTAGATACTTTTTTATTGTGGTTTTGCGAGCCGAGATTTTCATTTGACGTGCTAACAGAAAAAAAAAATTTGCAAGCTTTTTAGATTCCAAAAAGAGCCATCGGAAGGTTTGGATTTTATAAGAGTATCATTCCACTGGAGTGCATTCCAATTAAGTATTAGTAAATTGACAAACTTTTGCATTAGCAAGAGCCTATTTTTATTTTTATTTTTTTGCTTCTGTTAAGCTTAGAGATGCATGCTGAGACAAGATATTCTCGGATCTCGCCTGATATTGTCCGTATTCCAGATATTTTTGTTGTCGAGAATTTTGGTTTTCAATTGCTTAATCTTATCCCGCCCGACTTGAATACGCAAGCAAGATCGGGCAAGATTTTCGATAATATTTACAGTTTGAGTTTGACATTTCGCATGAATCTCATAAATAAGGTAGCAGAATTCCAATATTATGGAAGTGGAATCACGTCGAATAAGAAAGCCGAAAAGAACCATCGTCAATTTCGAGCTCATCAAAGTAATGATTTGATACTAAATCAAGTAATTAAGTATTATAATTTTACAAAATTTACCCAATTCATTAATAAAACATTAGGTTAGAAAATTTTAAACAAATTTAAAAGTCAAAAAAGTAGAAAATATAAAGGAACTAGTCCAATTTCTGATAATCACTAAAACAAGAAAACACATATATACATATATATGCGAAATTTTAGAGAATCAGCTGCATGCTTTTTGGAGAAGAGCTATGCATAAAGATAATTATCTATGACTTGTAAAATATAAAAAGGAATTGATTATTGTATAAAGATAGTTTATCAATAAACGCAAAATGTAGCCTTACCTGTCAAAAAATGCGCAATGCACTCATTTTTCAGCACATAAACTTCGTTTCCTCACAAGAATAAATTAACAATATCAACTTGAAAAAAAATACAGCCGAGTAACGAAATATTGATTAACTATATTAATATCTAAAATGCTCAGGTATTAATTTTAAATAATGAGGTTATCAGTTATCAAATATATAAGCCGAGATTTTAAAACTGGTAATGGGTGTTTGCCAAAAATTCCACTTTTTTTTTAATCATAATTTTTTTCTAAAAGAATGTCATTGAAGTACATATACAGGGTTTTCCACCACCTATACAACAACCCTTTGTTATATCTAAAGTGAACAAATTAACAAAAAAGTGCTCTAGCAAAAAGTTATACGAAGATTAGTTTGGGCAAAAAAACTTCAAAGTTGGACCTAATGAACCAATGAGGCTTCAGCGACCACTTGTGTGTGTCTCAAGCGTTAAGAGAGTGTGTGCTTTTTGAAGGCCACATCAGCTCCTGTGTTTGGTGATTCCCCGTCGAGTTGTCACTCTTCTATTATTGTTTATTGCAAAACGCAAAGTTCAAACCTCTAAAACTTTTTTAAATTCTGAATACTTTTCTCTGAAGTTTATTAACAAGGTCAAACTAATGAAAGAACCTATCTCTCAGAATTTCTGTTAGATAACTTGTAACTAAACTAACAAAAATAGTTGAATTTCAAACTAAAAACTTGCTGCCTGCTTGGAGCAGGCGGGGAAAGTGAAACTTCCGTGCCGAGTGATCGCACTGTTCACTCGATTGTAACTTCGGAAATCTCCGACGCGTCGCGAGTCCACTGCAGAGATTGCCGAATGTGACACCTCATTACATCCACGCGACCACCAAGCTCGAGATCCATTTCGCTCTCCATCTGAAGTATTTTTACTCATGGTGCGCCATAAGAAGTTGCACTTCATAACCTGAACATTTGCGAAACCTGAGGGGCTCTTACTCACAGAAAAATTTCAGATTGCTGCGCGGGTTATCTTAACAGAACTTTTGAAGGAACTCTTGGAAATTTCTGAGCAATCTAGGATTTGTGTAGAAATATTGGAAGTCTTTTGCAAAATGTGGAGCATTCTGACACCGGCTAGACTCGAGTTGCGTAGTATGGTCAGAAAACCCTCAATTTTGCGGGCTGCGGCCACTTGAGTTCTGACAGTTGCGTTTCGAACTCTCTTCCCCCACCCGTGTAACGTGTGTGCTGTTTATTTTGAAGATTTTGCTTGCTACTTTTTTAAAGATGGAGTTAATGACGCAAACAACACACCATTTGAGTAGCGAATCAAATTATTCTGTAACCACCTAGTCTATGCGAAATTTATATTCTGTATCTCAGAAATGTCACTTGCTTTTGTTTGGCGGAAAGAATGATGTGATGGCCCACCAAAATTTTTATTTTAACATCCTGACAATGCCAACACAGTACGCAAGTCATTTTCTTTTTATCTTTTTTAACATCTACTGCATTTGTTTCGGTAGAAAAATCTTACATTTTTTTTTAAATTATTAACATCACAAAAAAAAATCAGCTGTAATGACTTGCTCCAAGATCCTCTTCACTCCAGAATCATATAATGACTTGATTCATTAAGATGGTAAAGAATTTTGCTTAAGAAATTTTCACTTCGTTTTTATACAATGTGACAACTTTTTATGTCTTCTGTGCCTATGCTATACATATTTATATGAATGAAGAGGCCCTTCGTCGAAGGGCGAAACGTTCAAGTTTCATTTAATAAAATTTGTGACCAGTATACCAACAAATAATAACATCTTCTAATAAAATTAATTTTATCACCTGTTCGACATCAAATAACATAATCTATCTATTTCAAGGTGGCTAAAAATCATTTTTGATCATGCTTCTAGGTGTTGCAGTAACAGAGTCATTGACGAAAATTCTCCTCTGGCTGAAAAACCAGCTAGAAATTACAGAAAATTTAATAAATAAGTGAAAGGAAACTGCTCTATACCGATACAACCTATTGTTCCGGGATCAGCTGCAGAGCGATGTTCTCATTCAAAGATCCGGAAAATGTCTACTAAAGAGTTATTGTAATAAGTACCCTTTTTGAGGCAACCTGGTGGATACGCTTTGGTATGTATTTTTGTAGGCAATATTCTCCTAAAATATGTCTTGAATATCGACTTATTATAATTATTACTTCATTCACAGCTGGAGCAGGACTTCTTAAATAGGTACCCTCAATGCGGGAATAAAGTTTTCGACAAGTGGCCTGAATTTCATGAGAAGATTCTTATATTGTCAGGAAAGTCTGATAAAACAGGTAATTTCATACTGTGTTATTCCTTTATAGTTTATTTTTTTACTTGAAACATAAATACCGAACAAGTAAAATATTTATGCTGTTTTTGGTATAGAAATATCTATCACCCTCCATATTTAGTTTGAAGATTCTTTTTGTTGATCACTGGGAATAATGATGAAACTCCACAACTATTTTGCGACGTTTCGTCAGCTTGGTTTGCTGATCTCTTCAGGCTTATAAGTTTAAATTAGAAAAGTCACGTTGGTCATAAAAAATATAAAGTTGAAAAAGAATTCAACTAGTCTCGGATTAAAATTGACGTTTACACCCCAGAATACCTCGATACCACTCCCAAGAAGTACTAGGAAACGTAGGTGAGTTAGTAGACGATTTATTGACGATAATCAGGCCCTTTTCAAATGAAAACGACACCAGAGACGATGCAAGTTGCACCAAAAAAGTTCGAAATGCAATTATGAAACATTTTCGAAACACTTTATCTACTGAATATCGCAGAATGAAAGCTATTGAGCAGACAAACCATCTCATCAAGGCCTGTGATTATGTTGGTGAAAAATTCGAGGATAAGTTTGTTCTTGCCATATATATTTACTACGATGATTTTGAAATAAATAATCCCCTAGGATCCCATGCGGGAGTAAACAAGTTAGATGGTGTCTGCTTCTTAATACCTGACCTGCCTCCTGAATATAGTTCAAGAGTAGAACATATTTTCTCTGCTGCCCTATTCAACTCAAATGATAGAAAAACATCTCAAGAGGGAAATGATGCTATTTTCGAAATACTTGTGGATGAATGAAATTTTCGTTCGCTTTTTCGGGTTTCAATCGTGTGCAAAACTACGAGCTTCCCGACGTTTCGTGAACATTGCAGTTCACTTCTTCAGGGCTGACCTGAACTGAAGTTTCAGGTTATTTTGTTCTTATATATATTCTCTACGATGCCTGTGATTGGCCAGAGCGCCCCATGGTAGGGACTGCTCGAACTTGATTGGCCAATCAAGTCCTTTTTAAAAAACTTGGGAGGACGGAAAGCCAAATCGGATTGGTATTATATCCATTGTCCCTATTGATGTTATTAGGGTGTTTTAAGATTTCGATTGCTTCTCTATGTTTTCTTGGAAAAATATTTTGTGTTTTTGCGATGACTGTTGTTTTGTCAAACAAAATGCTATGTCCTGTTTCAATATGATGCTCAGCTAGTGCTGATTGCGTAAAATGTTTTAGCCTGACTTTACTCTCATGTTCCTTTCCAAATTTGTCCTGCACACTACCTCCAAAAAACTATTAAAACTTCACCTTTTCCTATCTAACACTCTCAGATTTGACATTTGGTCTACATTGGACCGCATATAATTTGACCAATCCCAACGGATTAAAGATCTTTCTACTCAAAAACAAATAATAAAATTTAACAAGTTACTTCCAGTAACGCACGAACCACTAACTAACACAGTAAAAAGCATCTCTAACCATCCTCTCAACAATGAAATGATTTCAGCCTTATCTAAAGGACATAATTTTGCAGTAGCTCCCTCCAAAATCCCGAAAGAAGAAATTATCAGTAATTTGGAATCCACAATATATACTCTTCCACCAGAAAAAGCGAATGACATACGTCGTATGACGGCCAACATCTTACGCCAAGCCCAACTCCCTTCCTCAAACTTAACAAAACAAGAAAAAACAGCAATTAAAGAACTTAACCAGAATAAAGACATCATAATATTACCCGCAGACAAAGGCAACACAACAGTAATAATGAACAAAGAAGACTATAACAATAAAATCATGGACCTTCTAACTGACGATACATATGAAAAACTTAAAAAAGATCCTACAAAAACAATAGTCAGCAAAACAAAAACCCTTCTAAAAAACTCTAAACTTGACAGCCAAACAATATCTAAATTAATACCTACTAATCCTACCTCTCCAAGACTTTACGGACTCCCAAAAATCCACAAAAACAACATTCCACTCAGACCGATCGTCAGCGCAATAAACTCACCAACTTACAACCTAGCACGCTTTCTCGCCAAAGAACTGAATCACTTCACAGGAAACTCCATCACGCACGTCCAAAACTCTTTTGACTTCATCAGAAAGATACAACAGATCCACATTCAACCCCAAGACATCTTAGTGAGCTTCGACGTAGAATCTCTCTTTACGAAAGTACCAATTTCTAATACAATCGATATTATTAAATCCTTTGAAAACTTTCCCTCCGATTTCATACCTTTGATAGAACACTATCTCAATAATACCTACTTCTCTTTCAATAACCAATTCTACGAACAAACTTCAGGAGCCGCAATGGGATCTCCAATCTCACCAGTAATAGCCAACATCTTTATGGAAAATCTTGAAACAAAAATCTTTAACAAATCCAAGCTTAAACCGGAATTTTTGTGCCGTTACGTTGACGACACTTTTGTCATCTGGAGACATGGACTGGACGAACTACAGAAATTCTTCGATTTCATCAATCAATTACACCCTAATATCAAGTTCACCATGGAAATTGAACAAAACGGAAAATTACCTTTCTTGGACGTGCTAGTTTACAAAAGATCTGATAACACATTAGGACACGAAGTTTACAGAAAACCTACCCATACAAACAGATACCTGCATGCCTCCTCATACCACCACCCATCTCAAAAGCAATCGGTCATCAATTCTCTTGTATACAGAGCTGTCTCCATAACAGATAAAGATAACTTACAAAAGGAATTACAAAATGTTAAACAAATCCTAATACAAAACGATTACACAAACAAACAAATTCAGAAAGCAATAAGAAAATACACTCAAAAAAACAAGTCAACACAACCCACTAAAGAAAGAGAGAGAAATAAGACCATAATCCTTCCCTACATTAAAGGCATCACAGAACAAATAGGAAGAATTCTCAACAAACACAACATCCAAACCATATTTAAACCACCTGCAAAAATAGGACAACTTCTAAACAATCCTAAAGATAAA
>CAKNWT010331439.1:5828-23024 GCA_932066315.1 Andricus coriarius | reverse complement strand
GGGTAGGATGGAAAAGAAGAGAAGGAAGGAGGAAGAGGAATGGAGGAGGAAAGATTGTAAATAAGAGAGGAAGTAGATATAAGTAGGATGTAAATATTGTAAATAGTAGATAAGCATTAGGTAATAGACGCGGAAGCGAGAGAGTAGGGACATGCGAGCGAGGCGAAACGAGGCGAGGAAGGCAAGGCGATAAGAGCGTGCGATCCTAAATATAAGGTATGGATGGATGTTAGTTTTAAGGCTTAGTTTTAAGGAAAATTATGTAAAAATAAGGAAAGTGTAAGCAAGTCAATTTTTTAAGACCAACAGGCTGAAGAATAAACGTTTATACTACTCATCATTCTGACACCCTGGCCTGGTCCTCTCTGTATGATTTGAAATGTAATCTGTTTATATGTAAAGGTTTTTAAAAATTAACATCTAGATTGTACAGCTTAATATTCATAGATTGCTGTCTAAAATTTAAAAAAGATATTAAAAGATTATTAATATAATGATCATAATAGAATTCGCGTTCATCATATGGCGTGACGTTCGATCTGCATATGTCTTTCCTCTCGCCCTTCACTTAATTCTGTAAGAAAAAATATAAAGTAATACAAAGAAGTGGCGCAAAACCTATAAATTGTGATTTTTTACCGCTGCACCCCAAATATTTGATATTAGTCAAAAAAAATGACGTCCTAATAATTGAAGAAAAACGAATGTCAAAAGTGGTTTCGGAGAAAAATGTATCCTCTAAATTTCCTGGAGTTTCTATTCACTGCTTATATTATTTTCTCTTGGTACTCTACGTTCGTAAGTTTTATAGAATACATCGGTAAATATAACAGTCTTTCAGTTTCGTGTAGGTATAATACCATGTGTGCGAAACGGTGCGCATACGTGAAACACTTTGCAGGAAAGGGACAATGATGTCGAAGAGGTGCCAAATTGAAATGCAGTCTAACCCCAAGTGACGGGGGGAATTGAAGTTCTAGATAAGAACTTAAAAACAAGTTTCCTAAAGTGGCATTGTGGAGGTTTTTTTAAATCTTGATAGGTAGTTTGTTCCAAAGAAGTGGAAAACAGTGTGTCGATTGTTCTTTGTCAATAAAATGGAAGTGATTAAGAAGGTAGTGCGGGGCTTCATTACTGAAAAGGCTATACAGCAAGTTACCCATAAAAATTGTCTTCTTGGTGACGTTAAAAAGTCCTGGTCTTTCCCTATATCAGGAAATACGTTCACATTTGGTGATGTTATAGATGATCCGAATGCAAGCATTAAGCCGCTCTCAAAAAAGGGAGGATGAGCCTTTTAAATTTGAAGATACGAGTTTGAGTTAGAAGTAATTCTTTATTCTTATTAAGTTGTTACAGGACTCGAAGGGTTTTCCTCGAAATATCCGAAACTTGCTCATTCAATGTGAGAGAGCGATTAAGAATATAGACTAAATCTTTCAGATTCCACAAAGGGGATGATACGTCCATCGATTAAGAGAGGAGGTAGGGTTACAATTGTTTCAAGTGATGGAGAGGAAGAAGGTCCAATCATATAAGCGTTGATTTAGCAGGGTTAAGAGTTAGGCCACTGCACCACCACCAGAATTCCAGGTATCAGGTAATATTCACACCTGGTGAGATGCGTTATAGATGTACAAGAGAATAGGACCAATAACGGTTGATTACGTGGTAGTTTGTATAATGCTATAAAAAATATACCCATCAACTGATTTATAGGTTTAAAAAATTACTATCTTAGAACTGCTACACGCTATATCTGAAGGTATTAATTTGATCTTCTACATAATCTTTCAAGAATGTCTGCTGGTATTAACATGTATCTCTAGTAATTTTACTTGGATTGAACAATATTTTATCAAAAAAAACCAAGGGCTGATTCAGAGAAAGATTTTTTTCCTAGACATTTAAATGCCACATTCTCTCGTTCTTTTGAGAAGCTGAGAAACACTATATGAATTTAGACCTGGTACATAGCCGAGCTCTAGAAGCATCAACCTTTCCATGCGCAATCGTTGTTGCTCAATATCACTTGACGGTTCTGAACTTGATTCTGTAAGAACAAATATAGGAATTTCGTATTAATAAATCATCCCAACGAAACCCTGCAGTTTAAAAAAAATAAAGTTATCCTAAGTGTAATCACTGTAATCGCATTCAGCGAATATTAAAACGTAACTTATGGCAAGCAAAGATTATGTCGAGGTGCTAGCAGGGCTGCAGTCGAGTGTTCTGGCTTGAATGATACCCCACGTTGGATGCGGTATACTTTCAAATATTATTTTTATTTCGCCTTTAAATCTAGTCAAGAACAGCGCCTAAAAAGAATTTAGGACACAAAGTATTTTGGCAACTTTAATAATTCGGTACGTATCAAAAGTTTCAGTCTTAAAGTTTACTAATATATTGTGATACAAATTTTAGATACAGAGCCTAACCTACTGCTGTGTGCCATCCTGTTCCTATCCCAGTTGGCACGAAAAGATTAACGTCCTGAGAACGTTCTAAAGACGTTCCTAGGACGTTTGAGTCAGTCCAATTGATGTCCTAAAGACGCCAGAAAAAGAAGAATCTGTTTGCAGCCTGGCGCCCGACTGGTTTCGCTTTGGCGTGCTGTTCTGGCGCCAGAGTCTGATATAGCAGAATTTGATCAATTAATTTCGACATTAATTACTAGTGTTTAAACTAAATACCGGAATCTGGTTCCTTTATTCGTCAGATTCTGTTTTTCGTCTGGTCTGATCATTTCTCCCGCCAGTCTGGTGGACTAGAGGGAGCAGATGCTGAGTCAGACTCTGGCCTCTGTCATACAAATCAGACGTTGCTACTAGGGTGGGATCCTTCGAGACGTACCTCGAAACCTATTGAATATTTTTGGAATGCTGTTGTGATTATTACTGCTTATTATTTTTGACGCCCCCTTCAACTAATAACATTGGAGTGGAATTCAAGAGTTCTTATTTTGGAAAGGTTTATTGTCGATCCCCGGCAATGCTCCCCTCCTTAGCTCAGGCCGGGATTATCAATGTCAATGTTCTCGGCGCTAGGGACTTTAAATTTGATGGTTCTATAAAGTCCTAGTAGCCGACTTAGTTATTCAGATAATTCGGAGAGGATGTCTTAGACAACAATTCAACATCTTATGAACGAAATTGATTGAATATGATCATCAAATTCAGATGAGAATATTTTGTTTGGACACAGCTTCCGTAACATCTACTTCAAGTAACATCCCCGAGAGCTCTCTTCTGTTGTTTCAACATTCCCTAGTGACATTAATCAGAACGTCCCATTTCAACTAATCAGAATCAAGCCGGTTGCCAAAGAAGAACACAACGTTGGAAAAACCCGGATCTTTCGTCAAGCACCTTGCGGAGTAACATCGTTCGTTAGAATATCTAAACAGTTTAATCTAACCAAACTGTATAATCGTGATAACCCTGAATTTCCTATTCTTTGGATTGCTACCCTGTGTGAGATCTTTTGAGTGCTGTTACGGATTATTTGATAACGTATAAGTTCATTTTATCAGATTCCGAAAAAAAATATTTACCTAGATTTGGTGTGGACCCCATTTCTTTTGTTTTGTGAGTTCTAGTTTAAATTTAGTTTTTTTATTTGGTCACACAAAATAGAGAATCTTCCTTGACTGAATAAAATAATTTGTTTGTATATTGTGTTACATCCTAGACCGACAATTTACTTGCTATGTTGTTCCCCCTTTTGTTTTAGACCCTTTCCCTGTTTGATTTTCTCGAATATTTTTTAATTGTGTTTAGTCCAATATTTGTTTGTCGTTCCTCTGATTGTTGATGACCCTCCTGACACGCTTTTGCTTAGTAACCCTATTTCGTTCAAATTTTTGTATTGTCTTGGAAAACCTGAAGAAAGGTCCAAAAATTAATTATTCTAATTTTGTATAATTTTAGTGTATTTTGTTTCCGATATTAGTATAATTAACTTTTATTGGATCTTTTGTTTTGTGTTTCTATTATCGTCATTTGTTAAACAATTGTGTCTTATTGATGACTTCCATTTTTTGTAATAAATTTAAGAAAAGGAAATTCGACTTATATTTAGGAAGTGATTTAGTTTTTAAAAATTAGTATTCAAAAATGATAATAATTTGTTGTTGTTGAAATTAATAATTAGTACTAAAGAACTAGACCCTACGCCTTTACCGAGAAGTGGGGCTGAGTTAGCCAAAGTTTTCCGGTTCATTACTTCAAGTGCATTATATTTATTTCATTATTTATATGAAATTCAATTATATCTGGTCCATGCGGATTTGGCGCCCACGGTAAATAAAGATAAGTATAACTTATAATTTTAAAATAGTAGACTTAGAAGCGAAGGTTTTAACGACAACGAAATTGTCGTCATATTACGTAAATTTGCCTTCAGAGGTCAAAAATTCTTTTTTCATTTTTATTTAGGGAGAGCCAGCAATTTTTCGAATCATCAAAACTTTTTGGTTCCACTGATTTTTGGATCACCTCAATGCACTGCAGATTAATGTTTTAACATCCAGGAGTTACACGAACCTTAATTTGCCTCAAGGTATAAATTAAGACTAGTGTCAGTGCGAGGGTAATTTTCGGAGGATGTATGGGTCATAAAGCCCTTCAAAAAATCAGCGGAGCCAAGAACTTTCATTACTTCGGAAATTTCTCGATCTTTCTTAGTAGGGGATGAGCAAAAATACACTGCGAAATGAGATCAGTGTTACTGCGAGGTTGGTTTCTTGTGTATGTTAGAACGTCATCCCTTTCATCATTGAGTTGATTAAAACCCCAGTCGGGCCACCAGCTTTTATTACTTCGGAAATTTTTTGAATTTTCTTGGTAGTGATGAACAAATAAGTCCAGCACCTCTTAATTATAAATTTAGATAGATGTTACTGCGAGGGTGGTTTTCTGAGAATGTTGAAAAATTTTCCCTTACATCAATAAAGTGGATCAAAGAATTCTTGGATCTACCTAAGTAAGGGATGAAAAACAATCCCATCACCGCTTAAAGTAAATTTAGATTAGTGTTACTTTATGGGGTTTGGGGGGCGGCGTGGTGTAACATATTTTGGATCATTAGGTTGATGAAAACATCACTGGATGGAACTACTTTGCTCACTGCAGAAATGGATCGTTATCTCTTAGTAGAGGACGAAATAAAGTCTTAGCAACCCTAAATGTATATTCAGATCGATGTTAATACAAAAGGTCTTTCCCGGGAACGAGGCAAATTCAGATACGTGCGACTGCTAGGATGTTATTTAGTTCATGTTGAAACATCAACCTCCAGTGCATTAATATGATCCAAAGATCAGTGGAACCGATTGCTTCAAAGAGTTGAAAAATTGGTCGCTATCCCTAAATGGAAATGAAGAAATAATTTCTGACAGCCCTGAAAGCCAATTTACGTGAGTATCCTTGTGGGTACGAAATCTGGGACATATTTCAAATGTATCTCTTGAAGAATTGCGTTACTAGAGGAATTATTATGTTTATCGAAATTATTTCATTTCCCTAAGTACAACAGGTGGTGCAGTTCTAAATTCGACGTTATGTTATATGATATATAAGGGTGGTTTTGAAAATGAATTTTTTTCAGTTGCTTTCCAAAGGTAAAAAACGCCTAAAAATCTTATGTATTTCATTATCTCCAAGTTTGATTTCTTACGTAGGGGTTCATTTATTTATATACAGGGTGTTCCCCGAGAACTCTGGTTCCTTTTAGGGGGGCGTAGGGTTTGATCAAACTGAAAAATAATTGTCAAGAACAGATAGCCCTCTAAAATACGTTTTAAAACAAGTTTTTTTCTAACGTATAGTGGACAATTTTTATGTAGGGTGATTTCTAGGAATTTTTATGGTGGATTCGAGATCCCGAAAAAATTAAAAAATTCTGATGTACTTTGTTTTCCAAGTTTGCGTTTTACAAAGGGGTGGTTTTTTGTATATAGGGGTGGTTTTTGGAAATATATTCTTGTTGCGTTCGAAAGCCCGGGTAATCGAACTCTTAGCCGCCAGCTCGAAACCCGATACGCTTAATCTGCGCGGTAGAAAGGGAGAAGCTATGTGACGTATACCATGTGCCACGTTACAACCAATTAACAGAATGTTTTGCTAACATATGTTCCAAAAAATTCACTTCACATTTGTTTCCTTCCATATCTGGATCTAAAAATTGGGCCTTATTTAGTTTCGAATCTTCAGAATTGAAACTTTTGCCGCATACCGGTACAAAAATTTTGCAAAAATACTTTGCGTCAAAAATTCTTTGTGAGCATTTTTCCAGCGTGGATTTAAAGCTTTCCACTAAAAACAGTTTAAATACTTTTTTTGTTAATAGAAAGTTAATGCAGATAATTTGGATTTTAACTTCAAAGTGAAATGCTAATTTTGAATATGGTCGGTATCTGCATATTGAATATTGTAATATATGATAGACTTGGTATAATGATATATTCAACTTACGAACAGAATGAAGAAATATCATAAAAGTGTAGATTAGATTACAAGCAAAAATTCGCATTTTGCTACAGACAGAACTAATTTTCAAGTAATCTCCTAAAGAGTAATTGATAAGATATTGAAGAGTTGTTACTCATATATATACTATCAGTTACCTCTATATTAGCAGAATGATTGACAACAGTTAGGCGGTGGGGTGAAGTTGAGACAACAAAGTGTTGCGTAACCCTAGCGTATCTCGGGAATAGATTAGCTAATTTTTTAACACATGAATAAACATAAATCAGTATTCAACCCGTTGTTAACTAAAAAGACCTGTAGAAGTAAACGAATTCAGGAAAACATTTCGACACAATGCATTTCTCTTTTTTGACTGATTCACAATTTAAAAACTTTTATTGATAATATAAACACAAAGCCCAAAATTCAAAGTTGTTAACAAATTGGTCACAAAGATCACAATTCAAGTATTTAAAAGAATTCAGCGTTAATAAGAGAACATATTTACTCGCTCTGTTTCTCAACTTTATCGGTCTACGAGATTACTTTGGAGGCTAGCGGTTTGACTCAGAGCTTGGTGAGGGAGAGGTTTGCGAAAACCTCGTGAGCGAGAATAAACTTTTTCAGAAGTACCATCACGTTTTTTAAGGGCGAGACTCCATCGGAAGAAATGCTTCTGGAGATGGTCCACGAGGTCACCTCGCATGCAGGCCGGTTGACTCACAGACAGGCGTTATTATCGAAAACGAACAATCGTAACTACACGGGGCCTTCGGCTTACCGGAACCCAATATACCGGATGAGGTGGTCCAAGGGGGCGAGAGAGAGGTGCTTTCAAGGTCAGCGGAGTTGCGCAGTATAAGGTGCGGCGCTTTAAGAAGCCACAAGAAAGAAGGAGAAGAAGAACGATTCGGAGAACCCCGATTTACCGTGAAGGCCATTAAGACCAAGCCCAGAATATTTCCATTGCACTCTTCTAGCCCACTGATTCTGAGCGGAACCTCATGTCATGTGCAAAGCAGTCGTTACTATTGAAATCGAAGAAGCGTTACGAGAGAATCGTTATTCTGGAACAATTTTGAATATTTCACAAAGCTTTTACAGATTTTAAAATATTTCAAAATATTTCACAAAGCTTTCAAAGATTGAACAAAAATTTCAAAGACTTGACAAATATTTAATAGACTTACATGAACTTTTCAAAATATTTCGGTATAACAGAATATTTAAAATATTAAATTAAAAATAAAAAAGTAAATTTAAAAATATTCCATTCTAATTCGTCGCATATTGAACATCCTTAAGTTTGCCACGTAAACACTTATGTCATACCGATACCGACTCATTTCGGATTTGCGTCAATTGTTTCTACCAATATGGATACTTCGTAAATTTAATTTTTAATGACACACATTTTGGATTCTTACACAATAAATTCAGATTAAAACGTGCTCATTTTGGGCCAAATCGAATACAGTTTGGAATAAAACCACGATGGGGATATAATTTGAATTGAATGGGACAATATGTTATTTTCAGGAAGGGGGAAAAATGTATCAAACATTATAGATATATTATATTATTATATATTCACCAATAAAATTAAAGATGATCACCGCCAGAGTATTAACGGGCTTCATTTTTTGACAGTAGAGGAAACCCCGATTACTGTGTTAGTGAATTATTTGAATAACAGTGTGAAAAAAGAGAATATTCTGGTGCCTTATCAGACGACATATATAGTCGTTATCTGATGGATTGTTAATTTTTGAGTTTTCCTTTTGCACATATTTGTATTTCATACGAGAAAAATTAGAATACGAAACAGTGTTTCAATCTTTAAAGGTTCAACGAAACCATCTCAACATTACTTAGGAAGAGGAATTGAATATAACGCATACATGTTGTCAACTCAAATTTCATGAAATAAAATAAAAAATTATATTTAAACAAATATGTAGCAGATAAATTTGAATGCAGTTTCCACTGCATTTATTTCAAATGTATTGTGTAATGCATTACGTGAAAAGTAATTAACATTTTTAAATCAAAAATTTTTCGTTGTTTAAAAAAACTCTGTTCTGATGATTTGATAAAGAATTGAGCTTCTCCAGCTTTTTAGGATGAATTTGTAATTTATTGATAAAATATAAGTAACAAATACTAAATTTCTCATCGGTAGGCAGTTCGAAAAAATTTCATTTTCTTGCTTAGACAATTTATATAATAAGTTGCGAAATCGTTTTGTCGTCTTTCACGTCCAAAACGAAAGAAAGAGAATTAACAAAGATATGCCTCATTAAGAACAGTTTGATTTATCACTAATCAGTTTTTGGAAAAGTCGCTTTACACCAGAAATATAATTCTTTTATAGATTTCAATAACATTTTTGTAAGTGATGGTAGTGGAATTGGACACTTCAAATGTTATAAGGTTCTCCATATTTGATAATCTAGGAATAATTTTACAACGATATACATTACGGTCATGGCGCAATCCTTTAGAAAAGGATACCGTCTAAAAATGAACATACAAAGTATATCCAACAAGTATGATTTGTTTACCAAACTATAGAATTAATATTGAGACATAATAAATAATGTAAAACCCGAATTCAAATTCGTAAAAAAGATGGTGGATTTACTAAATGATGTGAATATTGTTGAAGCACATCATACATTAAATAAAAAACACAAAATAGAAGAAAGACGCGAATTATTAATTTTATTTTGTATTGGGAATCTAAAATCATATAATGAGATAGACAAACTTTGATAAAAATCTTCTATGCATTTTCGTAACCTGCCTTAGCAACAGTAATGGGTTCCTCGTAAACTTTTCCGATTCTTCGACTTTAAAAAAATATTATCTTCCTAATTTTTTTACGAGGGTAGGTGAAGAAACTTCAAAGGACAGCGAGAAGGGCCCGCACTTCTCGACAGTGTGGGACTTGTGCCCACTAAACCTCACCACCCTTTTCTTCTTAGCAGAATTACCCCCGAAAAGCGTTTTCACTGTTAAAAAAGTATTAAATTTAAAATACCAATGTATATTAAAATTATTTAAATTTAATTTAATACAGGTTTTTCCAACAGTGTCGCATTACTTCAGGGGGTGCCATTTTATGGCCTTCTAGGGCTCCTGCTGTTTTACTTCTTTTGCGCCTTTGTGTCGCAACCAAGATGTAAGCATCGTCCTCAGTAATGTGAGGAATCTCGAAAATTAAGGGAAGGGAAGTATTTGGAGTGTCGAGAAGCGGGTCTAGTCAATGAGCATTACACTACATAAAATTACTTGTAGTTTATTACCAAACTTACAAGGTTGGAGACTCCTAACGGTCTCTTCTTTCCAAAGCCCGAGCCAAAGCCAAGATTCTGGAGAGCAGCTAGTGGTGTTGCCTCGGAAGTGAAGCCGTTGAGGATGAGGTGGCGTCGCTGAAGATACACTCACAAGGTGTTGGATCTCAAGGAGGTATTACTGAGGTATTACTGGGTTACAGTGCAGGTAGCACAAGACTGATTTGCGAGGATGAGGTTTTGGGTATTAGAACCAGGAATTGGTACTCTCTCCACTCCTGTTCCTAGGCCCGCTGGTCCGTACGGTTGCGGGGTGCTTGTAACTTTGTTACAGTAGCACGACTATGCAGCTCAACAGGCTCGTCGGCATTTGGCATCTTGGATGGGCCTGATTCTTTAGCTCAATCATTTTTTAAGCCTCCTCGGCGAGATGCCTATCTGAACGCCATACACCTCATTATTCCCGGCAAATAATCCGTCCGGGATTTTCCATCTTCAGCGGCACAGAGGTAACACTGCAGCATGCTTACACATTCTGCAACCCTATGACCCTCTTTGCTACATCTCCAACAGGCTCTGGTCCGATCGGGACCCTCACAGTTCGCTGCCATGTGGTCAAAGCCTTGACAGCGGTAGCATCTTCATTTATATCAATTTGGAAACCAGAAACAAAGATGAAAGACGTGACGGAGCGAGAAGGGACAGGTTCGAAAGACATAAAAAAGAAATTGGAGGGAATGTGATAATAGAAAATTTTCGAAAAGGCAAGAAAGGAAAGAAAGAACTAACGAACGTGACAGGCGAGAGAGATAGACAAATCCACAATATCAAAAAAGTTCAAATAACACGAAGTATAAAGTTAAAGCTACAGAAATTAAACCAGACGAAACGTATGATGAGAGGGAAGAAGACAGATACGATGATATATATGATAACAGATATGATGACAGTTACGATTATAAATACGATGATAGAAACTATGATAGAGTCGAGTACAGATTTAGAATAGGTAAGCAGACGTCCCCGTTTACGGGGGCATGTCCCCCTTTTGGCTTGCGATGTGTATATCATGACTACGGGGGGGGGGGGGGGGGTTGAGAGGAAGTGTCCCCGTTTTTTGTCAGTTGGTTCTGGTCACCCTAGATTTAGAGAAAACAATGAGAGAGAGCAAAAATTAAATGAGACAGAAATGGAACAACAACAGGTAAATTTGTGTGCGACTTCAGTGTAGGTTCAGTTGAAAGTCGATGTGTAGGATCAATAAAGGAGGACCTTGATTTTGATATTGAGGGTAGAAGGGGCAAAAAGTTGGAAGAAAATTTGAAAAATGGCGAGATTGTCCTCGGATTGTAGGAGAGATACGTGATTTAAGAATAAATTGTTTGTGTGACACGAGATCTCAAATTACTTATATATCTGAAGAGCTCGAAGTAAAAATTAGTAGTAAAATTAGAAGGACGCTGCCGGTAACGAATATCACGCTAAGGGGAGCATTTGACAAGAAAGTCCATATGACGTTTATAATGCAGATGAATTCAGACTATTCTTCAACCTCCTACCCGATCGAACGATGACAGTTAGAGCAGACAACTGCCATGATGATAAAGCAAAAAAATCAATCAAGAACATAGAGAATTTAGATTTAACCGAGAAAGATGCAGTGTTGTATGTATTACTAAGCAATCGTGCCGCTTGTTTCTGATGATCCCGCGTGTACAAGCGTTTATAAAGACAAAATTAATGTGACGAATCAAAAAAAAACGGATTGCACCCAAGGATATTACTAGGTACCCTTGGAAGAAGAGTCATGCAAATACGTTTTGATAGCATCGGATACATTTTCATTACAGTTTTAACATTTAGATTCAATGCTGAAGAAGCTCATAATGCGGGTTTCACACTAAAACTAGAAAAACCAATGTAGTGCAGACCTGAAGTGAAATTTCTGGGTTTTAAACTAATAGACAAAGGAATTGAAGAAGACAAAAAAAAATAAAAGCAATAGGAGACATTCCAAATCCAAAAAATCTAAAGGAAATACAAAGTGGGTTAGGGACATTGGGGCATTACCGTAGATTCACGCATAAATTTTCAAATTTCGTAGAACCTTTTCGAAATAGTTGAAGCTCGAAGATAAAATTTATTTGGACTAAAGAACATTCTATTGCTTGAAAAGAAATAAAAGAAAATTTTATTGATACAGTAGATTTGGAGCATTACTAGCTATGAGAAAAATTATTCAGTAACAGAGTTGGAACTTTCAGCAATAGTATATTCAGTAAACAAATTTTGCCAATATCATAATTCGAAAATGGCTAGATGGTCCATAATTCTAAGTGAATATTCATTTGGCATAGAGCACTGTAAGGTCAAGGAAAACGTAGCATGTGATTATCTTAGTATAATATCAACAGGTTCCCTTAAAGAGAATGAAGACTCTGCATTTGCAGTTGCAAAAAATGCGCGTGTATAGTATGTTTGTGATAAAAGAATTATTCTCACAATAAATAACATTATACACTATCAAAAATAAAAAAACAAAAACGTGTCCAACGGGGCTTATTAATCATTATTTCACAAAAGTAGGGAAACCGGGATGGATTTTATCAAACAACGGAAGACAATTTATGTCCCCAAAATGGAGAAACACTTTAGAAAAAGAGAGACAAATTTTGTAGGGCATACTGTTTTGACAAGCTGACAAAATGGGCATCAGAAGTATAATCTTAATTCTATGACAAATCACCAATTTTATCACATCTATTACGACCCATATAAAATAAGCAAATATTACAAAAGCAATTCATTTCAGTTAGTCGAAATAGCATCATTGGCACGTGGGATAGATAATTGATCAGAAAGATCATCAACTATTTTATTTTAAATCTGATCAAAAAATTAATTTCCCTTTTCATTAAGGCACAACAATCAGCTTCTTCCAATAGTTTTGAAACGTTGTAACCTGAAAACGATTTATTTTTCACATGGCATCATTTTTCTTAAATGATCTGATTATCGAGAAATTGAATAAACATTAGATTATTATCAGCAGAGACAGCAACCTTTCCGGGCGATTCTCGGAAGAACTAGACCCGCAAATCTGGAATCCGCACACTGTCAATCTAAACTTTTTTGTTTTGCAAATATATCAATTAATTTATCAATCATTGCCGAAAATGATTGGTGTTTTCAAATATGAGATAACTAAAAAGTAAGTTTTGACCTAAGAATTTCATATTGCAACATCTAAAAGAATTCTTCGCGAAATTTCTGTTGGTCTTTTGCCCCCCTCATCAATAATGCTATCGTTTAAGTTTCCTGTATACTGGCTTAATATGTTACAAGACCAAATATTTCTCCGCTAATAGCCACCCAAGTATTCGTTTTTTATGATCAGAAACATGAACATTATCACCGCGAATACAAGCATCCCTCTTTCTGTACTTGGTTTCGCAATCACTCGATTTGATACTTTTCCATTTCAGTCATCGCACCCAGATATATAATTTCGTTTCGCAATTCTACGATCTTATCTTCCTAAGCTACTTTATATTTATGATGTTATTTCAAATTATAAATACAATTAGACCTTTACTTACATTCATGAAACCAACTTCAAATAAGAGTTTATGTTCTTCCAATCAAAATTTTTAATTTTCAAAGTAACTTAGTTTTTGAATAATAATTTTAAAAAAATAAATTTTTTTTAATTATATTAAATTAACATTTCGTACCCTCAGTTTTTTTTCCGTGAGCTCAAAAAGGAACACGCTGTCCCATTTTGGTTTTCTTTTTGTGAAAACTTTTAACCTCCACTGACCTCGGATTCAGTCGGATAGAAATCTCCACCGACATTGGATTAAGTCACATTCAATCGGCGAGTTAAAATCTCTTGGCCGGTCACAGATTAGTCTTATAGGAATCCTTAATTCGACTTCAAATTAGATTTGATTCAGTCAGATAGGATTTCTTATTTCTTTATCGAATTAGATTGGACTTAGTCGGATATAAATCCTTGTTTCAACTTTAGATTGGATCGGATTCAGGCGGATAGAAATCTTAGCTTCGATCTCGGATTCAGTCATACTGGAATCCTTGATTTGAAATAAATCAATCAACAAAAGAATAGTTCTAAAAATCAAACGTTTTTATGTGCAATTATTCATATTTTCATTTAAAACCCATATTTCAAACAGTATGTTTTAAAATCCTGCGTAATTTTTTTGTAATGCGTCGCAATTGAGGAAGAACATGTCTGCTAACAGCTAGGGCAATGGCACGCCAGGTGTGAGATAGCGATTATTATAATCTATCATACAATATTTTAAAGAATATTCAGCAGTTACACTCTTATCATCATTCTTCATAATTGGGTTTCTTGTACTTCAAGGAAATGAGGACTGGGATTGAAATTCCGTGTTTCATCTTAGTGGTTCTTCCTAACCCTATTGGTAATTATAATTATATCTATAATTTTAAGTGGATTTTATTATTTGCAGTATATTTATTTCCTATTTAAAATCGTTCAATTTGAAATAGATCTTTATCTCCTAAGGCACAGAGCTCGCTTAATGGAAAAATTAGTGAAATTTCACTAATTACTAATGAAAGTATACTAAGTCAATTATAGAAAAGTAAGCCACTCAAGATTAGTATAAAATTACGAAGTCGATTAGTAGAGGTATTATTTTATTACTTTTATAATCGGAAACTAGTGATTCTTTCTTAAAAATTTATCAATTTATTTAGGGATTTGTTTAATAAATAATTAAAAGAAGGTAAATTTGGAGGTTTCATCCATTTTCGCCTCTAAATAACTCGTAGGCAGAAAATGGAAAAATTTCGGGATTTACAGTATATGTAAATCAAGTCTTCATTTTGTCTCCCTGAATATTTCACGTTGGTCCCGAGCCTTTTTCTATCGAAATATATATGCCGGAACATTATACGTTCCTGTAATCTCTAAACGACTGATAATAGCCAAAAACAAACAAAAATTTATAAAAAAGGAATATTCGCTAGCAATAATTTCCAGTACGTTATAGTGAGAAAAAAAATTATTATAATGTTTGAAACCAATAAATTTTATTTTTTTATTTTTTTAAACCAAATTAATGCCTTATTGAGACTAGAATTCTTGAATTCTTGAAGTACCCTGAATTCCTTACGTTCGTAAAATTTCCTGAACAGAAGGCAAAGAATCCAAAGAATTTAAGGGAATTAAAAGGAATTGAAAGTATTCGGGAAATACAGAGAATTTAAGGAATTCAGAATATTCAAGAAATCCGGAGAATTTGTGGAATTCAGGGAATTCAAATAATTTTAGGGACTCGTCAATTTCAGGAATTTTGACAATTTCAGGAATTTAGAGGAATCAAGGATTCCAAAGAATACAGGAAATGTGAGGAATTCAGCAAATTTCTCAAAATGATATTAGAACATTTGATGTATTTCAGTGAATGTCAAGAGTTCTGAAAATTTCAGGGATTCAGAAATTTTCAGGAATTTAAAAAATTCAAGGAAGTCAGGGAAATTGGAGAATTGTAGGAATTCAAAAAATTCCAGGAGAATTCGGAGAATGTATGGAATTCAGCAAATTAGATTAATTTCAGGAATTGAGAAATTCACGGAAATCAGGGAATTCAAAAATGAACTTGAGGGATTTTGAATGAATGGAAATATTCCTATAACGAACTTGACCAATTTTAAAACCTTATTGATTTTCGGAATTTTTAGGTTCATAAAATTTTGAAACGTGTCCTGAACACGTTTTGAACATAAACCTGATTTAAAATTTCTTTTTTAGGATCAGTCCACAATAGCACCTTCGAAACTGACGTAGCATCAACATGACATGGACATAAACTTTTAGTATTGAGTGAACTTGAAAGTAAAAAAAAAAAATCCAAGAGTTGGAGCACACATGACATCGAAGTTATGTCGATGTTGCGTCGATTTCTAATCGTTTCTAATGTCCTATTACGGACTAAACTCGACAGTTGTAAAGGAAACTGCACACGAACCTGTACAGGTAATCTTGACGGTTCCTGTGCGGGAATTTGGCGAAGGAAACTGTACATGATCCTGCAGAGGAACCTGTATACAAGGTGACCTTTGAATAATCCTTTACAGGTTCCTTCACAGAGTCAATTGAGGTGTGGGTTCATGTACAGGAACATGTTCAGGTTCCTATACCACATAAACCTGCGTATAGGGACTAATCCGCGAGAGTTCGCTAGTTGCTTGGCTCTCTCGATGGTGAGTTGGATCTTCACAGGAATAAAAGGAAGGCAACTTTATAGCTGTAAGCGACATGATCATGGTGAAAACTCGAGTTTTCGCCACGGCTTTCTGCAAAGGACCCTATACTTGTTTCTGTACAGGATCCTTCCAAAGGTTCCTTCGATGTCTTTCTGTGAGGGATTCTATACACTTTTCTGTACAGGAACCTGAGCCACAATTTTCTTCGCAATGAAACCTGTACAAGAAGCCGTACAGGTTCATTCAAAGGTTCCTTATTTGGTACAGGTTCCTTTGCAGGATCATGTGCAGTTTCCTTCGCCAAATTCCTACACAGGAACCATCAAGATTACCTGTACAGGTTCGTGTGTAGTTTCCTGTACAGGAACATGTGCAGGATCCTCCGAGGTTCCCGTACAGGAAATTTCAGCTGGGAATCCACAAATCACACTTCTTTTATTAGATTGGCGGATAAAACTGAAGTGCACTTCTTGTTGCATGAACTGTTTTAATACCGAATTAAGTCCTAGTTCGATTCCTAGTTTTTACAGTACTACTAAAGTTATCACACATCATTATTTTACTCACATGCTTATTATTTGTCGATGCACTTGTGGGGCGAGAATGATGGATGAGTCAAAAAGTGTAAAGTACAAAGAATGTGAATGAAGGAAAATCGCAAGCAACTATCATGATTAAAAAGAAAAACTATAATTTATTTAATACTTAATACAATAATTATTTTACTATTTATACTTTGTTTTTCAGAATTAATTTGGCCATTTAAAAACAACAAAGTTCAACCTCCTGCCATTCAACTTAATGTTCATCAATATGAAAGTTTAACATATCCAGGTCGAATTTATGACTTACGAGCAGGATTTTATAAAGTCGGAATAACTGATGATCACGAGTTCATAATTGGAATAGTCATATCTAAATATTTGCTTCCATTTATAGATTCTAGATTTGAAAATCATAACAACTTTGGAAGAGTTAAAATTCGTATAAATGGTAGCAATGCCAACGAGATTGTACCAATATTAAAGAACGATCCTCTAAATAGTCGGTTCCGTAAGAAATTCCGGCCAGTAAATATTCGTAATGCTGAAATCCTCTACTAATTTAAGTTAAGAGTAGACATGGCAGTACTGACAGAACAGTGACCACTGTGACTCATTTTTTAAATA